>OY757551.1:2209439-2245617 GCA_963584105.1 Alviniconcha strummeri | reverse complement strand
TATATAGGAATGTCTGAAACCACCTATTAATATTATAACATTCTGTTATTTTCTTTTATTTTTATCACACACACACACACACGCACGCACGCACGCACGCACGCACGCACGCACGCACGCACGCACGCACGCACACACACACACACACACACACACACACACACACACACACACACACACAACCACAGTGATGTACACAGACAACACAAAGTGACACACACACACAACCACAGTGATGTACACAGACAACACAAAGTGACACATACACAACCACAGTGATGTACAAAGACAACACAAAGTGACACACACACACAACCACAGTGATGTACACAGACAACACAAAGTGACACACAGACAACACAAAGTGACACGCAGACAACACAAAGTGACACACACACAACACAGAGTGACAAACCACAAACCAGAGTGACATACAGGCAACACAATGTGACACACAGTCAAACCACAGAGTGATAAACAGACAGCAAAGTAACCGACAGACTAGCATGTGTACCTGTCTGAAGTGGCATGTGTACCTGTCTGAAGTGGCATGTGTACCTGTCTGAAGTCTTGAAGCAAAAGATGTTCCAGGAGAGCGTCCCAAACAAAATGGCGCCTGGCACCGTGCACAGCACCATCACTCGACTGGAGAACTGTAACACATTACACCATCACTCGACTGGAGAACTGTAACACATTACACCATCACTCGACTGGAGAACTGTATCACATCAACACATCACACCATTACTCGACTGGAGAACTGTAACACATCAACATATCACACCATTACTCGATTGGCGAACTGTAACACATCACACCATTATTCGACTGAAGAACTGTAACACATCAACACATCACACCATCACTCGACTGAAGAACTGTAACACATCATCTTATTATGTAACACACACACACACACACACACACACACACACACACACACACCTCACCTGTGACACAACACACTTTACACTGACTCGTGTTGCCGTGACACCTCACCTGTAACACCATACACTTTACACTGACTCATGTTGCCGTAACACACCCACACCTCACCTGTGACACAACACACTTTACACTGACTCATGTTGCCGTAACACACCCACACCTCACCTGTGACACAACACACTTTACACTGACTCATGTTGCCGTAACACACCCACACCTCACCTGTGACACAACCACACTTTACAAACAAATCAATCTGCATACACACACGCACACACACACCCCCACACCCCCCCCACTCCCCCCCACACACACCCACACACGTAGAGTGACTAACCAGAAGCAGTGACGGTGCAGCACTCAAACGTCAGACTGTTGCTTCCTGTCTCAGACTCCAGGCTCAGGAACTGCAGCAAACAAACAAACACACAAACCAGCTCCGTAAGTGTTGTCATTAAAAGAGTAAAGTGCTTACATCTAATGTGAGTGTAAAGTGCACAGTATAAAACAATAGGGTCAACAAAATCTATACAGAACCAAGAGCAAAAATGAAATTTTGCTAATTACGTGAACACACTATGATACTTATTCAACGTCTTTCTCATCACTTCCAAAACAAACACTGGCGCGTACACACAAATAACAGCTTGTCAGTTACACCAGCACCATCAGTCACACCCCTCCTTCAGTCACACCCCCTCCATCAGTCACACCCCTCCATCAAATACACCCTCCATCAGTCACACCCCTCCACCAGTCACACCCCTCCATCAGTCACACCCCTCCTTCAGTCACACCCCCTCCATCAGTCACACCCCTCCATCAAATACACCCGCCATCAGTCACACCCCCTCCATCAGTCACACCCCTCCATCAGTCACACCCCTCCTTCAGTCACACCCCCTCCATCAGTCACACCCCTCCATCAAATACACCCGCCATCAGTCACACCCCCTCCATCAGTCACACCCCCTCCACCAGTCACACCCCTCCACCAGTCACACCCCTCCACCAGTCACACCCCTCCACCAGTCACACCCCTCCATCAGTCACACCCCTCCACCAGTCACGCCCCTCCATCAGTCACACCCCTCCATCAGTCACACCCCTCCACCAGTCACGCCCCTCCACCAGTCACGCCCCTCCATCAGTCACACCCCTCCACCAGTCACGCCCCTCCATCAGTCACACACCCTCCATCAGTCACAACCACCTCATCATTTAGCTTCCTGATTTCTAACAGCCACAACAGACTTTTCTTGAAAAGCGGCTGTTTTGAGGCTGGTGCTCAGTGATCCAGCTTACACAGGTGAGAGGAAGGTGCAGCCAGCTTACACAGGTGAGAGAAAGGTGCAGCCAGCTTACACAGGTGAGAGAAAGGTGCAGCCAGCTTACACAGGTGAGAGGAAGGTGCAGCCAGCTTACACAGGTGAGAGAAAGGTGCAGCCAGCTTACACAGGTGAGAGGAAGGTGCAGCCCGCTTACACAGGTGAGAGGAAGGTGCAGCCAGCGTACACAGGTGAGAGGAAGGTGCAGCCTGCAACACTCACCAGGTTCTCTCGCTCAGCGAAGGCCAACTTCTGCAGCTCCCGCCAGCGGTACTTCTCCTTGAGCGCCTTCAGGTACACCGTCTGCTTGCTGCTGATGTCCTGTCGCCGGGGGAACGGCTTCAGCCCTTGGAACGCCAGCTGCAGCAGCAACACCGCCACCGTCAACCACCCAGGAGCTTCAGCAACACAGTCAACCGTCAGTCAAACCTAATGCTGCTCAGCCACAACAGTCAACCGTAAGGCTGCTCAGTTGAAGCATTGACTGTCATTCAGCCGTAACACTGAACCATCACGATGTTCAGTCCCCTCAGTCGCCATCAGCTACCGCCAGCTATCGCTACCACCCGGCAGACGTGGGCCACAGCCACAGCCACAGCCACAGGCCACGCTACAGCCACAGGCCACGCTACATCCACAACTACAGCCACAGCTACAGCCACAGCCACAACCACAGCTACAGCCACAGCTACAGCCACAGCCACAACCACAGCTACAGCCACAGCTACAGCCACAACCACAGCTACAGCCACAGCTACATCCACAGCCACAACCACAGCTACAGCTACAGCCACAACCACAGCTACAGCCACAGCTACATCCACAGCCACAACCACAGCTGCAGCCACAGCTACAGACACAGCCACAACCACAGCTACAGCCACAGCTACATCCACAGCCACAACCACAGCTACAGCCACAGCCACAGGCCACGCTACAGCCACAGCTACATCCACAGCCACAGGCCACGCTACATCCACAGCCACAACCACAGCTACATCCACAGCCACAACCACAGCTACAGCCACAGCCACAGGCCACGCTACATCCACAGCCACAACCACAGCTACAGCCACAGGCCACGCTACATCCACAGGCCACGCTACATCCACAGCCACAACCACAGCCACAGCCACAGGCCACGCTACATCCACAGCCACAGGCCACGCTACATCCACAGCCACAGCTACAGCCACAGGCCACGCTACATCCACAGCCACAACCACAGCTACAGCCACAGCCACAGGCCACGCTACAGGCACCATGACCTCCTGATTGTTGCTGCGGCTTACCACCTCTTCGCACACACTAACGACAATTTTCAAACGACAGGCATTTGGCGACGCAAATGAACCTCGACCAACAGCTTCATTCTAATCTTCAATGCCCTATCTCATCGACGTACCAGTCGTAATATAAATTGGGGGGGGGGGGGGGGGGGGGAAGGGGGCGGGGGGGGGGGGGTTATTCTAAGTGATTTCTGGATTTTAATACAAGTCAACTAATGTCACTGTTTGTGAATCAGAGTTATGGCCCACCCACCACTGTGTACGCCCACGTTGACTCTTGTGCGCTATGGGTGCCTGCAACAGCGTATAACAATGCTTTCCACAGGCGTCGCCAGGGCCTTGCCACACGCGTTGCCACTGGCATTGCCAGGGCCTTCCTACAAGCATTTCCAGGGCCTTCCTACAGGCGTTGCCAGGGCCTTGCCACAGGCGTTGCCAGGGCCTTGCCACAGGCATTGCCAGGGCCTTGCCACAGGCGTTGCCAGGGCCTTGCCACACGCGTTGCCAGGGCCTTGCCACACGCGTTGCCAGGGCCTTGCCGCACGCGTTGCCAGGGCCTTGCCACCACCAGGCGACGTCGTGTGGCGTGACTGACCCCGCACACGGCGCCACTGCGCACAAATACTGACGCTTTGCTGTTGCGTGGCCCGCAGCTGTGGCGTGACGCTGACGTCTGTCGCGGCCTTGATGACGATGGTGGTCTCCGCTGACCGGACAGCGCCACACTCACCTGCACCAGTCCCTCCACGTCGTAGGTGACTCTGGCACACGCCTTGAGGTGCCTCATCACGGAGATGGTCTCCGTCTTGTTGACGATCTCCCGCTCGTGCAGCTTGAGGATGGCCAGCGAGAAGCGGAACAGGACCTTGGGGCCCTCCAGCAGGAAGCAGTCCCACACCCGCAACAACGTCTGCAACAACAGGCTCAAGGTCGTCACATGACACGGCGGCACAGAGAAACGGACCCACCCTCATCCCGTGTGTGTGTGTGTGTGTGTGTGTGTGTGTGTGTGTGTGTGTGTGTGTGTGTGTGTGTGTGTGTGTGTGTGTGTGTGTGTGTGTGAGTGTGTGTGTGTGTGTGCGTGCGTGAGTGCGTGCGTGCGTGCGTGCGTGTGCGTGCGTGCGTGCGTGCGCGCGCGTGCGTACCTCCCCTTTAAAAATGTTGTTTACCCTCGTATGCTGGCTTTATCGCCAACTGTGTTTAAATAAACATGTTTACAGTTTTATCACACCTTGATCTTACCGGGTCTGTGCAACCGAATCTCATGTAGTCTGCCCTCGGGGCAAGGCCAAAGCTAAAGACCAGCGCAGAGAAAAGGCCAAGCTTTACTTGGGTCAGTCATACAACACAGTCCCACAGGGTTGAGGTGACCACCAGTCCCACAGGGTTGAGGTGACCATCGGTCCCACAGGGTTAAGGCGGCCACCAGTCAGTCCCATAGGATTAAGGCGGCCAGCAGTCCCATAGGGTTAAGGCGGCCACCAGTCAGTCCCATAGGATTAAGGCGGCCAGCAGTCCCATAGGGTTAAGGCGGCCACCAGTCAGTCCCATAGGATTAAGGCGGCCAGCAGTCCCATAGGGTTAAGGCGGCCACCAGTCAGTCCCATAGGATTAAGGCGGCCAGCAGTCCCACAGGGTTAAGGCGGCCACCAGTCAGTCCTAGAGAATGTGTTACGGCAACATCGGCCATGACGTGTAAAAAGAGTAGAACAAGTCCAAAACCAACCAACCAAACCAAACGGTCCCTGCGTGGCGGGATGACTTTTCACGCTTGAGTTTTTTCTTTACGCATGGGTGGTTTTCTCGTCAGGCGCCGGCCCGCAACGGCTTCCTACAGTTACGACAGGACGTCATCAGGCAATCCCCGCCCCCCTCCCCCCCCCCCCATAGACACACACAAGGACGTATCTCTAAACACACACAAAATGAGTTGGGTCTCCTTGCCCCAAAACCACCAATAGAGGGCGCCACCTCGAGGTGTGACACTCGCGACCTGCATGTAACTGGGTGCGCTCAAACAGCTGATAACAAGCTGTATACTGTCCGCCAAACACCAAGCTGGAGCAGGGTGAAAACCTGACTGAAAAGAAGCCGCAGTGTGTGTGTGTGTGTGTGTGTGTGTGTGTGTGTGTGTGTGTGTGTGTGTGTGTGTGTGTGTGTGTGAGCGTGCGTGCGTGCGTGCGTGCGTGCGTGCGTGCAGGCGTGCGGGCATGCCTGCGTGCGTGCCTGAGACTGACGATACTCTTACACTTACCTAAGCCCAAAAAGGGGGTGGAACGGGGTGGGGGCGTGTGAGTGTGCGTATGTGTGTGCATGTGTGTGTGTGTGTGTGTGTGGGGGGGGGGGGTTGTTGTTGTTAAATGTTTGGTATTTTAAGCAGGTCAACCGCGAAGGTCAAAGGGAAATAACTCGCACAGACTGGGCTGCACCTGTTCCAAAGCATACGATTTCCTCGCAGTTCTCTCCTAGACATTGATACACTGTTGCGAACGCCTGAGCCAACTGAAAAACGCCTTCCAGTATTCTTCTTTGTGGAGTGTTTTCGGTTCTGAAATCACCGCTTGAACGAGGTCTTTGACTTGAGAAAACTTCCTCTCCGCTGGTTTGTCTTTCGAGGGAGGAAAAGCCACAAGTCGCTGAGTGCAAGGTAGGCACTTTACTGAGTGTGGAGGCGAGACTAAGATCTGTGTCCTTCGAGACACTCAGCAAGCCGCACGCACGTAAACAGGAGATGCATCCACCCCGGGTAAAAAAAAGAAAAGAAAAAAAGTTCCGTCTCGATTCAAACGATTGTGGTTTTATTTGTGCTGGTGTAAACTTTGTTGGCGGCTATAAATGACACGCCTTGTTTATAACAAACTTACTACTGTTTTGAGCACAACGAAAAACTGCTCGTCAGCTGAGTTTTCTGGACCCTATGGCATAACTAAATACGGCAGTGGTTGAAGGAACGATGTTGTAAACCACTGCTTGGAGTTTGCGAGCGAGCTTGTTTTGTGCTGGCTGCCATTGTCGCGGAGAAGGATTTTGAGAGTGGTGATTGGACGCTGGCCGCTGGTCTTACGGACAACTGTGGGCAAAGGAGAAACGACGTGTGCAACAGCAGCCGGAGGAAGACGGCAGCGTCAGCGGGGACAGCGAGAGATGGGGATGACGACATCTCCAGCAGAGAGATAGCTCTGGTCACAGCCTGTCAGAAACAGAGCAAGGTCTGGCCACAGCCTGTCAGAGACAGAGCAAGGTGTGGCCACAGCCTGTCAGAGACAGAGCAAGGTGTGGCCACAGCCTGTCAGAGACAGAGCAAGGTGTGGCCACAGCCTGTCAGAGACAGAGCAAGGTGTGGCCACAGCCTGTCAGAGACAGAGCAAGGTGTGGCCACAGCCTGTCAGAGACAGAGCAAGGTCTGGTCACAGCCTGTCAGAGACAGAGCAAGGTGTGGCCACAGCCTGTCAGAGACAGAGCAAGGTGTGGCCACAGCCTGTCAGAGAAAGATCAAGGTCTGGCAACAGCCTGTCAGAGACGCGCGACACCAGCCGCTCCGTCAAACAGAGACACTACACTACACTTGCTGTGGTATCTGTGTTCACACAGAGACACTACACTACACTTGCTGTGGTATCTGTGTTCACACAGAGACACTACACTACACTTGCTGTGGTATCTGTGGTCACACAGAGACACTACACTACATTTGCTGTGGTATCTGTGGTCACACAGAGACACTACACTACACTTGCTGTGGTATCTGTGGTCACACAGACACACTACACTACACTTGCTGTGGTATCTGTGGTCACACAGACACACTACACTACACTTGCTGTGGTATCTGTGGTCACACAGACACACTACACTACACTTGCTGTGGTATCTGTGGTCACACAGACACACTACACTACACTTGCTGTGGTATCTGTGGTCACACAGACACACTACACTACACTTGCTGTGGTATCTGTGGTCACACAGACACACTACACTACACTTGCTGTGGTATCTGTGGTCACACAGACACTAGACACGGCGTGCCTCCAACCCTGCGGTCAGTCGTCGGCTGTGAAAAAATCCAGCATCCTGACCGAGAACATAGGCCTTTCTGTGACAATCAACATAAAGAAAGGTAGTCAATTTGCATTTGATTCCCTCATTAATAGCAGGACAGCAATGGTACTGTCAGAGGTGCCCTTGGTCTCAGCGTCAAGACAAAGAAGACGGCCTACAGAGCCTGGAAGCTGTTGGTGTTGTTCAACGTGGAAGCTGTTGGTGTTGTTCAACGTGGAAGCTGTTGGTGTTGTTCAACGAGCTGTGGGAATGTCATTTCTGTCATCACGCGGTGGCTTCATTTGTTATTTTTCCACAAAGGAACATTTCCGACGAAAACTGACTGCCCCCTTTGGCCCCACTGACTGTTCGTCACGATACACCACTGACTGTCCGTCACGCTTCACTACTGACTGTTCGTCACGTCACGCCACTGATTGTCCGTCACGCCATGTCATTGACTGTCCTTCACGCCACGCCACTGACCGTCAGTTTACACCACCTACTATCCGTCACGCCATGTCACTGACCGTCACGCCACGCCACTGACCGTCACGACACAGCACTGACTGTCCGTCACGCCACAGACTGTCCGTAGCGTCACTTACTGTTCGTCACGTCACAGCCACTGTCCGTCTCGTCACACCACTAATAGTCCGTCACCACGCACCAGTGTTTGTCCTCCACGTTACTGACTGTCCGTCACGCCACACCACTGCCTGTCCGTCACGTTATACTAGTGATTGTCCGTCACGCCACACCACTGCCTGTCCGTCGCGTTATACTAGTGATTGTCCGTCACGCCATACTAGTGATTGTCCGTCACGTCATACAATTGATTGTCCGTCACGTCTTACGCTGATTGTCCGGCACACGACCGACTAAAGCCAGCAACATGTGGCCGCCCCTTCCTCCCTCCTTTCCCCCCACCCCCCCACCCCCCGGAGCACGGAGGGGGCGGGCGGGAAAGCGGAGAGCAGGGGCGCAGCGCCGCGAGATAAAGAAGGTGTGCGGATGATGAGAGCGGGTCAGGCAAGAGCAGACGACAGGCAAACCGGCCTCAGCCGTTGGCCACAAGACCGGACTGGGTGTGGGTGAGGGAGAGAGACGGGCGGAGAGGAAGGAGAGCGGTGGTGCCGAGCGTTACTCACTTCGTGACTGGCTTGCACTGAGTTTCTGTTCGCCCGCTATTTCCAGTTTTCCAGACGGTAACTTGCTAGTTTTGCTGACACACTCTTCAGTCTTGAAAGTACGGAAGGTGCGCAATGGTGAAGACTTGAACACCGAGATAGAAATAGCTGGACGACAGTCGGCACAAGGCGGCTACGGAGGTGGTACTAGCGCCAGCATCACTGTGGCACGAGCCAGCCAGCCCCGCGACTGCTGTGACGGCATGGCAGTGACTGAAAGGGCACGGCGGAATTGGGAAGGCAGCCGGCGGAACACGCCACAAAGTGAGAGCCCGTAATACCGACTTGAGACACGGGCCTGGATTCCGTCAAAAGGTGGAAGATATTCACTGAGCGAGATCACCACGAACCGCTGAATAAAAGTCTGCAGGCCGATCATTACAGACTGCCATAACTCGTCGTCGATACGCTGTTGGTTATAACACAGACTGAGTAAATACGTTGCCCGTTACAACACAGGGTGTTGTTCGTTACAACACAAACTGAGTGAATACGTTGTCCGTTATAATACAGGCTGTTGTCCGTTACAACACAGGCTGAGTGAATACATTGCCCGTTACACAACACAGGCTGAGTGACTACATTGCCCGTTACAACACAGGCTGAGTGAATACAATGCCCGTTACAACACAGGCTGAGTGAATACAATGCCCGTTACAACACAGATTGAGTGAATACATTGCCCGTTATAACACAGGCTGAGTGAATAGCTGAGTGAACACACTGCTGGCCACACCGCAGGCGGAGTGACGAACTTCCGACACCCAGCCAGGTGGGCCATGGCGGGGTGGTGGTTGTGTCTGTGGGTGGTGGGGGCACTGCCCCTGCTGGGGGCGGGGCGAGGAGAGGGGGCGACAGAGGCCACGCCCTTCCCCCCGCCCAGCCACCAGGGGCTCTTCGCTGTCGTGCAGGAGCTGGTGGAGAAGATGGCGGACATCAGCAGCAGACAGGCCCGCGATCGGTGAGTCAGCAACATGGACTGACTGACTGACTGACTGGCTGATTGAGCGGCTGACTGTTGGATTGACTTACTGCTTCTGCCTGAATGACTACCTGAACCATTATCAGATTGCTTTGGTCAAACTCAGCAATTCTTCAGACGCAGTATTTATTTGTGTCGTGGCAGTTAAAAATGCCATGAAACTGGTTCGCTGTTTAGTGGTCAGTGTATTGTGTAGGATGGTGAACTCGGTTTACAATTGCACAGTTTACGATCGCAGTGTTCGCAACTGAATTTTCTTTACAAGTGTACTGTCTTTACAATAGCAGTGTTTAAAACTGCAGTGTGTTTAAAACTGCAGTGTGTTTAAAACTGTGTTTAAAACTGCAGTGTGTTTAAAACTGCAGTGTGTTTAAAACTGCACTGTGTTTAAAACTGCAGTGTGTTTAAAACTGCAGTGTGTTTAAAACTGCAGTGCACTGACTGACTGACGGATGGATGGATGATTAAGTGCGTGAAGGACGCAGGCTGATTTCCGGTGTTGACTGACTGAAAATGGTTCGTGTTGGACGAAGGAATACCTTTACCCCTCCTCCTCCGGACAGCTGATGTCTGTCAGTTCACCGTTAAATCAGTTACCCCACAATAAGAAATACTTCCCATGAGAAAAGGTCAGCTATATGTGCACTGAGTCTGACTCTAATGTGTGTGTGTGTGTGTGGGGGGGGGGGGGGGGGGGGGTGGAGGGGGGCTTTCACAACCATGCTTTTTATTTTCGTCCAACAGGATCCTCACTGGCCGACACGACTGTGACTGTGAGTGACTGGCCGTGTGACTGACTGACCGACACGACTGTGACTGTGAGTGACTGGCCGTGTGACTGACTGACCGACACTGTGACTGACTGGCCGTGTGAGTGACTGGCCGATACGACTGTGAATGACTGGCTGATACGACTGTGAGTGACTGGCCGTGTGAGTGACTGCCCGATACGACTGTGAGTGACTGGCCGTGCGAGTGACTGGCCGATACGACTGTGAATGACTGGCCGATACGACTGTGAGTGACTGGCCGTGTGAGTGACTGGCCGATACGACTAAGAGTGACTGGCCAATACGACTGTGACTGACTGGTCGTGTGAATGACTGGCCGATACAACTGTGACTGACTGGGCGTGTGAGTGACTGGCCGATACGACTGTGAATGACTGGCTGATACGACTGTGAGTGACTGGCCGATACGACCGTGTGAGTGACTGGCCGATACGACTGAATGACTGGCCGATACGACTGTGACTGACTGGCCGTGTGAGTGACTGGCCGATACGACTGTGAATGACTGGCCGTGTGAGTGACTGGCCGATACGACTGTGAATGACTGGCCGATACGACTGTGGGTGACTGTTCTCTCTCCACCCCACAGAACACGACTTCGGCGGGTAGAGCGGCGCGGCAAGAGCGCGCGCAGTAACCTTGACGTCATGCATGCGGACATCGTGCAGCTGCGCCAGCACGTGACGGACATCAACGGCCGGCTGGAAGGACTGGACGACGTCACCGCCGACCTTCAGCTGGAGGTGACGACGGTGACGACGGAACAACGCAGGCTGCGGGAGGAAGCGGCCCGGCTCCGGCACTCCGGTACCACGGCGGACGCGCGCCTGCAGCAGCTGGAGAGGAACGTCAGCCGGCTGGCGGCTCGAGGCCAGTCAGCAGACAGCCAGCTGCGCCTGGCGCACAGCTCGCTGCGGGAGATCCGGGAAAGGCAGCGCCACGTGGTCAGCCGTCTGCAGGGGCTGGACGTCGGCCTGCAGCGCCTGGACAGGCGGGTGGCACCGGGCGACCCGGCATCAGTCCACCCGCCTCACGTCCTCCGCGACAGTCCCTACGACGCTGACGGCGACCTCTCACCCCCAGTCGCCAGGGACGACGTGCGCCGGCAGCCAGACCGGAAGCAGCGGGCGGGAGATCGGCAGTCTGTGGAGATCTCCGGAGACGACGAGGGCGACGCAAGACTGGAAGCGGGGTCGGGCGACGAAGACGAGTTCTTTATCACGGAGGGGCGGGACGTTCACTTGGGTAGCGGGGAGGGGGAGGTCGGTGTGCACGGCGGAGTGGAGAGGGGTGGGTGGAGCGTCACCCCGACCCCCCTCACCACCAATGTCGTGCCCACCCTCACCCAGGCCCACGTCACGACCCCCACCTCCCCCTCCGCCACCTCCACCTCCCCCTCCGCCACCTCCACCTCCGCCCCCTGCCCCTCCGCCCGGGAAGTCAGACAGCTGCGGCAGCGCGTCAGTGACCTGGAGAGTCGCCTGGACGCCGCGCTGCCCGCCGAGGACGTCCTGAGCGTGCTGCTCAACGAGACGGAACGACTGGAGGCGGCGGTCAGCAGGCGTGACGAGGCGCTGGGTGAGGTGCAGGTGCGGGTGAGTGAGCTGGGCGGCAGCGTGTCACGCCTGGCTGAACAGCTGGCCTCCCTCGGACTGGCTCACTTCATGGAGAGGCTGCAGGCCTCGCTCCTCAACTTCACCGCCAATGTCCTCACGTTGGACCAGTGGCAACTCGCCAGCCAGCAGGTACGGTGTGTGTGGTGTGTGTGTGTGTGTGTGTGTGGGGGGGGGGGGGTGCATGCGTGCGTCCGTGCGTGTGTGTGTGCCCGGTGACTGGAGTGAGCGAACGCCGGGGAGAAACAGAAGAGGGAAGACCTACCTGTGTAACTAAATGTCACCAAAGGCGGGCATTGGCGGGTCTTTATCGTCATTTAAAAAAAATACTGATGCAGACCTACTGAGCGAAAGTGAAAATTACTACCTACCACTGTTACTGCACCCAATTATTACCTACCACTGTTACTGCAGGCAAACTGCTCATCACGCTGGTCGGTTCTCACCTCCATTTTGGCATTGCTCCCATCTACAGCCTCTGAGTTCACCCTGCCTCTGTTTATAGCCTCTGAGTTCACCCTGCCTCTGTTTATAGCCTCTGAGTTCACCCTGCCTCTGTTTATAGCCTCTGAGTTCATCCTGCCTCTGTTTATAGCCTCTGAGTTCACCCTGCCTCTGTTTATACTCTCTGTGCTCACATGGCTTCTGTTTATAGTCTGTGTATTCAGATGGCCTCTGTTTATAGTCTCCGTTTTCACACTGCCTCTGTTTATAGTCTCCGTGTTCCCACTGCCTCTGTCTATAGTCTCCGTGTTCACACTGCCTCTGTTTATAGTCTCCGTTTTCACACTGCCTCTGTTTATAGTCTCCGTGTTCACACTGCCTCTGTTTATAGTCTCCGTGTTCACACTGCCTCTGTCTATAGTCTCCGTGTTCACACTGCCTCTGTTTATAGTCTCTGTGTTCACATTGCCTCTGTTTACAGACTCTGTGTTCACATTGCCTTTGTTTATATCCATGTGTGTTCAATTGTCTCTGTTTATAGCCTGTGTTCACTTTGCCTCTCTTTATAGCCTGTGTTCACTTTGCCTCTGTCTATATCCTGTGTTCACATTGCCTCTGTCTATAGCCTGTGTTCACTTTGCCTCCACAGATGGTAAACGCCACACAGCGCACACAGATGCGGATCACAGAGCTGGGAAGTCGCGTCATGGACAACGCCCAGATGACGTCAGAACTGCAATTGACGCTGCGGGACTACCAGGTGCTGAGCGAACGTCAGTACCGCTTGCTGCAGACTCACGTCATCAGACTGAACAACAGTCTGCAGGACCTGCAGGACGACGTCAGCGACCTGGTTCACAACGTCAGTGCTCCACCTTTCTTCCCTTTGCCTTGGTTCACAACGTCAGTGCTCCACCTTTCTTCCCTTTGCCCTGGTTCACAACGTCAGTGCTTCGCCTTTCTTCCTGGTTCACAACGTCAGTGCTCCACCTTTCTTCCTTTTGCCCTGGTTCACAACGTCAGTGCTCCACCTTTCTTCCCTTGGCCCTGGTTCACAACGTCAGTGCTCCACCTTTCTTCCTTTTGCCCTGGTTCACAACGTCAGTGCTCCACCGTTCTTCCCTTTGCCCTTGTTCACAACGTCAGTGCTCCGCCTTTCTTCCTGGTTCACAACGCCAGTGCTCCACCTTTCTTCCCTTGGCCCTGGTTCACAACGTCAGTGCTCAACCTTTCTCCCCTTGGCCCTGGTTCACAACGTCAGTGCTCCGCCTTTCTTCCCTTGGCCCTGGTTCACAACGTCAGTGCTCCACCTTTCTTCCCTTGGCCCTGCACTCGTTGCCATGCTGTGGGTCGGAGCTGGGACTTGACAGCTTTGTTCATTGTTACTGTACTTCAAATACAGTCTGAATTCAGTCATTAAAATAATAACCATCATAATGTTTGTGGAATTTACAAGAGTCATTCTTCTTTATAAAATCCAGACACTGACTTATTTTCTACGTGCATTTTCCAATGCAATGATTAGACTGAGAGACAGACTGAACCAATGCAATGATTAGACTGAGAGATAGACTGAACCAATGCAATGATTAGACTGAGAGACAGACTGAACCAATGCAATGATCAGACTGAGAGACAGACTGAACCAATGCAATTATCAGACTGAGAGACAGACTGAACCAATGCAATGATCAGACTGAGAGACAGACTGAACCAATGCAATGATCAGACTGAGAGACAGACTGAACCAATGCAATGATCAGACTGAGAGACAGACTGAACCAATGCAATGATCAGACTGAGAGACAGACTGAACCAATGCAATGATCAGACTGAGAGACAGACTGAACCAATGCAATGATCAGATTGAGAGACAGACTGAAGCGCACCCTTTCTGTAGGTTTTTCTGAGCGCGTAGCTACCATCTTGAACTGAACTGAACCGTGTACATTCTACTGAACTGAACAATAGAAAAACATCATATGTCAACAGCAATAAACCAATGATATGAATGTGATGTTCCGACAGCGACGAGTTGAAGAAGGGCGAAATGTAGTATCAACAGTAATAAGTAACTGTCAGTGCCGACAGCGACGAGTAAGTAAACATGGTGCTGAACGTCCGCAGAAACCGTAAGGCTTATTAGGGACGGGGAGAAGTGCACAGTATCAACAATAACAACTAACAGTCAGTGTGGACAGCGAATAATAGTAATCATAATAATAATAATGTACATTTATCATGCGCTCGCCAACGTCCTGAGCGCACACACGATATATATTAACCTAAATATGATATTCTATACACATGTAGAGCATAGTCTTACCAAAACAATTTACATAAGGTATTATATGCACACACACACACACACACACACACACACACACACACACACACACACACACACACACGCGCGCGCGCGCGCGCGTGACTATAGCAGAAATTGCGTCTTGATATCAGTTGGTGTGGAAATACTGCGGGTGTCAGAAGAAGAGCGTAGTGTACGAGACGGAGTGTAGACAATAATAACTACAGTAATAACTAACAATCAACAGTAATAGTTAACAGTCAACAGTAATAACTTACAGTCAACAGTAATAACTAACAATCAAGAGTAATAACGAACAGTCAACAGTACAGTAACAAGGAACAGTCAACAGTAATAACTAACAGTCAACAGTACAGTAACAAGGAACAGTCAACAGTAATAACGAACAGTCAACAGTACAGTAACAAGGAACAGTCAACAGTAATAAATAACAGTCAACAGTACAGTAACAAGGAACAGTCAACAGTAATAACTAACAGTCAACAGTACAGTAACAAGGAACAGTCAACAGTAATAACAGTCAGTGCCGACGGCATGTGTCCGTGGCTCAGACGGTTGCTTTCTGTCGATAACGTTTTGTCGACGCCATTTATTTCTTGCAAACACCTCATTAGATTATGCACCTGCTTCCCGAGGGCTGGCGACCGCCACACAACACAGCCCCCCCCCCCCCTTTGCTTCCAGTCTTGTGTCCTCCGGGGTCGTTTGGCAAAACGCAAATGTGCCACCAGTTTGTCCTTTTCCTCGCTCTCTTTCTCTCTCTCGCTCGCCACCAAAGCGCCCCTTTTCTTGAGAGAGAGAGAGAGAGAGAGAGAGAGAGAGAGAGAGAGAGAGAGAGAGAGAGAGAGAGAGAGTAGTTCGTCTATTGCACATACTTTATTTTTGAAATAAACTGTAAGTTATATCTGCCCCCCTCACCCCCCCCCCCCCCCACCACCCCTTCCCATTTCACGGAAACTGATCTTTCTTCTGTACCGGAAACAAAGATACTGAATACAACCACATGTAAAAAAAGCAAGGCGGCATAAACAGGGGGGGGGGGGGGGGGGGGGGTGCAGGGGTTCAAACGGTTCAGCGTTGACTGCGAACTGTGCATGAGGCCGCGGACCACGGAGTCCCTGTCAGTTAAACTGTAACAGACAACACTAAGTATCTGACACAGTTCACTTCAGTTAAGAAAAGCCTATTTGAGCTTCCCTCTGTCTCACGTGCTTCCCGAGCGTTCCAGAGGAAAGTGCCGGGGGAACTATACCCAACGCCACTGACATTACCACAGCGAGTTCTGCATGTAGATGGGCAGCGATAAGAGCCACTTCAGTGTGTCATAAACTGTGAGGAACAAAGTCATAAGACGGTGTTGATGAACGTGAAGAGAAAGGAGAGCCGAAGCGGGAATGGAACCAATGTCGTTGATTTACCAGCACAACGCTGGACCGCTTGGCCAAAGCGGCTCTCCTCGATGCCCGTCTTAACGCAGAAATCCTTGTGGTGGTGACAGAGCAGCGCTAGGTCCAGTCCCCTCCCCCCCCCCCCCCCCCCCATCAACCCCTGCCGGTAACTCTGGCCCCGCCGGTACCTCTCCGGAGACAAGTGACGATAAACAGTGGTAAGGAGGGAACGCATCCCGCACTGTGCCAAGCGCTCTCCCTCTACAACTCTGACTTCCGTTGCAGCCTCGTCCTAACAGTCCCATCAGGCCAAGCGGCGGAAGTGCGCCAGGCTCCAGTTCCGGGGCGGACCAGCCGGTGGCGGTGCTGACGTCACGAATGGACGACCTTGCCCTTCAGCTGGTGTACAGCGACAACCGACTGGCTCACCTCGAGACGCGGCTCCTCAACTCCAGTCTGGCCGCCTGCCACAAGGCCAACAGCGACCTGTACCAGGTGGGTGGCACTACCCCGCTGTCACCGTCCCCTAGTTACCTCCACCCCCGCCCATCGACCCCCGTCACCCCCCACCCCATCCCCACTCCTCACCCCAGACGGCTACCACGTGGGCGACATTATCCAGCTTTCTGTCCCCCCCCCCCCAATTTGCCTCCCTTCCCCCCGATCTACCCCTGTCATTCCCCCCTCCCCCCACTCCTCATCACCGACCTCTACCAGGTGGGCAGTACCCCGCTTTCCCAGTCCCCACATTTGCCTCCACCCCATCCCATCTACCCGTGTACCCCCCCCCCCCCCCCACACGCGTGAGGCAACCCCAATAACCATGCAAATTATGCCCCAAAGTGACGTCATCTGAGCAAACGGAATTCATCCGGCAGCGTAGGCTACATCAGTCGCTGGCTAAGACGTGTGAGATGTGGCCATTTGAAAATGCTGATGTCAGGGCTTTGGCCGTTGCCGCTTGCCCTTGACCCTTGACCTGTGACTGCAGGACGCCAGTCTGATGCGGATGGACCAGCACGTGGCTGACGCTCAGCGAGACATCGTCGTCCTCAAGGAGAACGTCAAACGCCTCGACCTCGGCCTCTACCGTCTCCACGGCAACGCCAAGGCCAATCAAGAGGTAGTACGCAAAGTGCAAGGGCAGGTCAAGGACATGGCAGGGGTCAAGGCCACTGTGCGGCTATTGCAGAAGGAGGTGGACAACTTGCTCTTCCAGCTGCCTATAGGTGAGGATACAGGCACCTGATTTCTTTATATTATCCTTAAAGCTGTAGAGTTATCAATTTAAAAGAATTAATCGATCTCAGGTGCTTGGCGACAGGAAGTGACTGCAAGCACACCATTATTTTTGTTCCGCTTCTCGATTCGTTCTCTGTTGATTGGGTGGGCCTTTTTCGGCCATCACAACGTGAGGCTTGACACAAGTGATTTGTAATGAGGGCTTAGGCAGGACTTCATTTGTTTTTATTCAAAACAGAGGTGACCGATAGGGTCAAATAAAAAGACAATATTTTACTCTCTGCCTCTCCCTTTCTCTGTCTGTCTGTCTGTCTGTCTGTCTGACACACACACACGCGCGCGCAACACACACACACACACACACACACACACACACACACACACACACACACACACACACACACACACACACACACACACACACATTAACTCCACCCCCCATTTACCCCTTGCTATGCCAAGAGAAAGCATGAGGTGAACCTTTTTCTCGCCCACATTGTGGGCAGTAATCCACATCCACGAAGGAACACGTGGTGCGTGTCACGTGATAGTGTCTGACCCCCTATGGGCCCCGTGTTGCTTCTTTTGTCCGTGTCTCTGTCGGATTCGGATGTGTCTGTCTTCATTCCGATTCGTAGAGTTCACCGAGGAGAATGCCATATGTAAGGCCAACAAGCTCAGCTTGATAAAGCAAGGCAAACGTGGTCATTTCCTGATCGAAACAAACAAAACAAAAAACAAAAAAGCTAACAAACAAAAAACACGCTGATCTTTTGGGCAGCCAGACCTTCCAGATTTCGTACCTACAACCCCCCCCCCCCCCCCTCAAATGACAATGTCAGCATCCTCACAATTTTGAGGGCGGCGGACAGTTAATGAAAGAATAAGTACCGAAGAGAAACAGGGTCATTTCGTTGTGACCGGCACTGTCTTGCAGATTGTGACGACTACTACCGACGTGGCTACCGCCAGTCCGGTGATTACGTCATCTACCCCAGAACTGCCACCCGCTCCCTCAAGGTCCGCTGTGTCATGATAACCTCCGCCAACCACCACCACAACCACAGCCTCGACAAGGGCACCGTCACCAACGACATCCACGACGACAATGAAGCGACAAAGAGCAACGACACCACAGAGGAAGGTGGATGGACTGTCGTCCAGCAGAGGCATTCCGGCAAGGTGGGTTACTGGTGACTGGGTGTTTGTCCAGCAAGGTGGGTTACTGGTGACTGGGTGTTTGTCCGGCAAGGTGGGTTACTGGTGACTGGGTGTCTGTCCAGCAAGGTGGGTTACTGGTGACTGGGTGTTTGTCCGGCAAGGTGGGTTACTGGTGACTGGGTGTCTGTCCAGCAAGGTGGGTTACTGGTGACTGGGTGTTTGTCCGGCAAGGTGGGTTACTGGTGACTGGGTGTCTGTCCAGCAAGGTGGGTTACTGGTGACTGGGTCTTTGTCCGGCAAGGTGGGTTACTGGTGACAGAGTGTCTGTCCGGCAAGATGGGTTACTGGTGACTGGGTGTTTGTCCGGCAAGGTGGGTTACTGGTGACAGAGTGTCTGTCCGGCAAGGTGGGTTACTGGTGGCAGAGTGTCTGTCCGGTAAGGTGGGTTACTGGTGTCTGGGTGTCTGTCCGGCAAGGTGGGTTACTGGTGACTGGGTGTTTGTCCGGCAAGGTGGGTTACTGGTGACTGCGTGCTCTTGTGTTTGCAAGGCATTCGCTGTTGTAACCTGCGGGACGGGTTTCCAAACACACTGTTTTAATGCTGATGCACTGCTCTGTCCACTGAAAGAATCGTCTCTTTGACGTTCCTTAATTCTGTCAGACTGTGCTAGGCATCTCAAATCAACCCAGTAACCAAGTCAGCTTGGTGAAATTGACAGAGGGAGGATCAATCAATTCAAATACGTCAACTAAACTCCACTAAGTATTACGCTTACAACCGGTTATCTTCCCATTGATATTTGAAGAAGGCACCTTGCCGACCTTGTTAGCCGGCCGTGTGTTTTGGGCAGGTGAACTTCACGCGGAGCTGGGCGGAGTACGCGGAGGGGTTCGGCAGGACGGGCTCCGACAGCTGGCTGGGTAACGAGGCGCTGCACCTCCTCACCGCCCACCGCAACTACTCCCTCCGCATCCGCATGATCGACATCTTCGGCGGACACTGGAGCGCCACCTACCGCCGCTTCGCTCTCAGCAGCAAAGACGACAACTACCGCCTGACTCTGGCTGGTTACCATGGCAACGCCACGGACTCGCTGAGCTACTCGTCCGGCATGACCTTCAGCACGTACGACCGTGACACGGACCTCAGCAGCTCGGCGTGCGCGCGATATAACGGCGGGGGCTGGTGGTACTCGCACTGCCAGATCAGCAACCTCAACGGGCCCTACGACATCGGCATGATCTGGTTCCAACGACAGTGGCGAGACTGGCTACAGCTCCGACAAGTCGTCATGATGGTCAAGCCCGTCTCTTGATCACAGGGCCGGACAGCATCCACTGGGGCAACAGCCGGACTACAGAGGGGGCAGTCTTGATGGTCAAGCCGACCTCTTCATCGCCTTGCCGGACTGCGTTCATTGGGACTGTTAGTATTACCTGCACTAGCGGAACAACAACAACCTCAGTGTTGACACTGACTGGCAAAATCAGGACTGCGGACGTGACACTGAGCTAACATCGACTGATGAAACAAAGACTATGGTAGTGACACTGACCTATTAACATCCATTGCTAGACAAGGACTATGGTAGTGACACTGACCTATTAACATCCATTGCTAGATAAGCACTATGGTAGTGACACTGACCTAACATCGACTGCTAAACAAAGACTATAGTAGTGACACTGACCTATTAATATAGACTGCTAAACAAGGACTATGGTAGTGACATTGACCTATTAACATCGATTGCTAAATAAGGAATATAGTAGTGACACTGACCTATTAACATCGATTGCTAAACAAGGACTATGGTAGTGACACTGACCTATTAACATCGACTGATGAAACCGGGACTCTGTGTTCCATAAGTGCACCGGCAGGTGTGCCATGTCAAGGGGCACTGTTCTATCGTCAGGTGTGCCATGTCAAGGGGCACTGTTCTATCGTCAGGTGTGCCATGTCAAGGGGCACTGTTCTATCGTCAGGTGTGCCATGTCAAGGGGCACTGTCCTATGGTCAGGTGTGCCATGTCAAGGGGTACTGTCCTATGGTCATGTGTGCCATGTCAAGGGGTACTGTCCTATGGTCAGGTGTGCCATGTCAAGGGGCACTGTCCTGTGGTCATGTGTGCCATGTTAAGTGGTACTGTCCTATCGTCATGTGTGCCATGCCAAAGGGCACTGTCCTATCATCAGGTGTGCCATGTTAAGGGGTACTGTCCTATTGTCATGTGTGCCATGCCAAAGGGCACTGTCCTATCATCAGGTGTGCCATGTTAAGGGGTACTGTCCTATCGTTAGGTGTGCTATGTCAAAGGGCACTGTCCTATCGTCAGTGTGCTATGTCAAAGGGCACTGTCCTATCGTCAAGTGTGCTATGTCAAAGGGTACTGTCCTATCGTCAGGCGTGCCATGTCAAAGGGCACTGTCCTATCGTCAGGTGTGCTATGTCAAAGAGCACTGTCCTATCGTCAGGTGTGCCATGTCAAGGGGTACTGTCCTATCGTCAGTGTGCTATGTCAGAGCCAAGTGTGCGATGTCGCCGTGAGAAGTTTTAAGCTAGCATGCGTGAACGTTCCCTCCTCTCTGGGTTGAAGGTACCCTTAGTGTGGTAGGCGTTC
Organism: Alviniconcha strummeri; assembly: GCA_963584105.1. Lineage (NCBI taxonomy): Eukaryota > Metazoa > Mollusca > Gastropoda > Provannidae > Alviniconcha > Alviniconcha strummeri. Next base: position 2,224,244 of record OY757551.1, on the reverse strand, counting down.
TCTCTGTGAGAGATGGGTCAAAGTGTTCCTCAGTGTGGGAGCTAGGTTTTCTCAGTGTGGACAAAGGGTTCCTTCGTTGTGGGGACAAGTTATCTCTGTGTGGGTCAAAGTGTTCCTCAGTGTGGGAACTAGGTTTTTTCAGTGTGGACAAAGGGTTCCTTCGTTGTGGGGACAAGTTATCTCTGTGTGGGTGACGCTTTTCCCTCTGTGTGGGTGAAAGTGTCCCTCGGTGTGGGCACTCGGTTTTCTCTGTATGGATGACGCGTTTCAGTGCGGGTGACGGTTTCCTTACGTGTGGACAACGGCCTTCCCTCTGTGTAGGTGAACATCAACAACCTCAGTGACGGCACCGTCAAGTAGGGTGTACAGGGTGTACTGTCCTCCCCCCCCCCCCATCCACCCCGAAACTGCCCCAAGGACTTTGATGTCAAACAAGTCGCTGTCAAAAGGCGCCCACGGGGCTGTAGAATGGTGCGCTGTAAAACGCCAGTGAAGCTCTGTGAAACTGGCTCTAAACACATGACCCACACTCTGTGAAAGGACAGTGTTGTTTAAAACAGGAGCAAAGCATTGAAACTGGCTCTAAACACATGACCCACACTCTGTGAAAGGACAGTGTTGTTTAAAACAGGAGCAAAGCACTGAAACTGGCTCTAAACACATGACCCACACTCTGTGAAAGGACAGTGTTGTTTAAAAGAGTAGCGAAGCACTTAAACTGGCTCTAAACACATGACCCACACTCTGTGAAAGGACAGTGTTGTTTAGAAGAGGAGTGAAGCTCTGTGAAGCAACGTCATTCACACAGCGAGATACAGTGGAGTTCGCACCGAGCTTTTTCCAAGGAAAGGACAAGGTGAAAGACGGAAAAACATAACCCGTCCTGCCCACTGGGCATAAACCCAAAACCGTCTGAAACAAGAGCAGGGATATGACTGGACAGCATTGACTCTTTCCTCAGTTGTTCTGTAAATTCGACGCGCTAGGAACACTTGCGTTTTTATCATAAAGTATTTGTGATGTAGATAGCAATAGCACATTTTTATTGTCGTATTTGTGATGTAGATAGCAATAGCACATTTTTATTGTCGTAAGGTATTTGTGATGTAGATAGCAATAGCACATTCCACTTCCGGGTGCTCCATCTTTTGATTTTATTTCATGTAGAATAGCGTTGCACAACACACACTGTATTTTGTCTTTAAATACGATTCAATAAAATAATCATAATAATAATAAAGAGGAAAAACAACTGTAATCTGTTCCTGACGTCTTGTGTGATGTGTACCTGATGTATTGTGTGATGTGTACCTGATGTATTGTGTGATGTGTACTTGATGTATTGTGTGATGTGTACCTGACATCTTGTGTGATGTGTACCTGATGTCTTGTGTGGTGTGCACCTGACGTCTTTGATATGTACCTGACGTCTTGTGTGATGTGTTCATGACGTCTTGTGTGATGTGCACCTGATGACTTGTGTAATGTGTACCTGACGTCTTGTGTGATGTGTATCTGGCGTCTTGTGTGATGTGTTCCTGATGTCTTGTGTGGTGCGTTCCTGACGTCTTTATGTGATGTGTTCTTGACGACTTGTGTAATGTGTATCTGTCGTCTTGTGTGATGTGTTCGTGATGTCTTGTGTGATGTGTACCTGATTACTTGTTTACTGTTCCTGATGACTTGTGTGACGTGTTCCTGATTTGTGTGATGTATTTCCTACGACTTGTGATGTGTACGTGATGACTTGCGTAATGTGTTCCTGAAGGACTTGCGTGGTGTGTTTCCGACGACTCGTGTATTTTGTGGACTGTACAGGTCTGTAAACAGTTGTAATTAGGTACCCCTCCCCCTCCCTTGCCTAACAGGCCGTATATGGTTTCTGTGGACGTCAAACAAGGTGAAAGAAGAAGAGGGCCAGTCAATCTGCCCGTGACCTAAAAGGCTGACTGCCAACTGTGACCAGCTGCAGGGCGGCCACCCGCTGTGCTGTGACAACGTGCCAGTGATTAAGGACACCGGCGTCTCTGTGGCGCCCGCTAATTAGGCCCCGCGTGACGTGGGAGGGTGTGACTGCACGACCTCTGCAATTAGGCGATAGCCGGACCGCGCCAGGGAAACCTCAGGGCGGCCTGACTGACCACGCGCCGTGACCCCCGCTTGTTCTCTGACATCCCGCCATGACCCCGCTTGTTCTCTGACTTCTGCCATGACCCCCGCTTGTTCTCTGACTTCCCGCCATGACCCCCGCTTGTTCTCTGACATCCCGCCGTGACCCCCGCTTGTTCTCTGACTTCTGCCATGACCCCCGCTTGTTCTCTGACTTCCCGCCATGACCCCCGCTTGTTCTCTGACATCCCGCCGTGACCCCCGCTTGTTCTCTGACTTCTGCCATGACCCCCGCTTGTTCTCTGACTTCACCACGCGCCGTGACCCCAACTTGTTTTCTGACTTCACCACGCGCCGTGACCCCCGCTTGTTCTCTGGCTTTCCGCCAAGACCCCCGCTTGTTCTCGGACTTCTGCCATGACCCCAACTTGACTTCACCATGCGCCATGACCCCAACTTGTTCTCTGACTTCACCACGCGCCATGACCCCCGCTTGTTCTCTGACTTCACGCCATGACCCCAGCTTGTTCTCTGACCTCCAGCCATGACCCCCGCTTGTTCTCTGACTTCCCGCCATGACCCCCGCTTGTTCTCTGACTTCCCGACATGACCCCGCTTTTTCTCTGACTTCCCGCCATGACCCCGCTTGTTCTCTGACTTCCCGTCATGACCCCCCGCTTGTTCTCTGACTTCCCGCCATGACACCGCATGTTCTCTGACTTCCCGACATGACCTCCGCTTGTTCTCTGACTACCCGACATGACTCCGCTTGTTCTCTGACTTCCCGCCATGACCCCCGCTTGCTCTCTGACTTCCCGTCATGACCCCAACTTGTTTTCGGACTTCCGCCATGACCGCAGCTTGTTCTTTGACTTCTCGCCATGACCCCAACTTGTTCTCTGACTTCCCGTTATGATCCCAGCTTGTTCTCTGACTTCCGGCCATGACCCTAACTTGTTCTCGGACTTCCTCCATGACGCCATCTTGTTCTCGGATTTGATCATGCGCCACGACCCCAACTTGTTCCCTAACTTGACCATGCACCATGACCCCAGCTTGTTCTCTGACTTCCCGCCATGACCCCAACTTGTTCTCTGACTTCCGCCATGACCCCAACAGCTTCTTCTCTGACTTCTCACCATGATCCCAAGTTGTTCTCTGACTTCCCGCCATGACCCCAACTTGTTCTCTGACTTCCCACTATGACCCCAACTTGTTCTCCGACTTTCCACCACGACCCCAACTTGTTCTCTGACTTCCCACCATGACTCCAACTTGTTCTCTGACTTCCCACCATGACCCCAACTTGTTCTCTGACTTCTCGCCATGACCCCAACTTGTTCTCGAACCTCCCGACATGACCCCAACTTGTTGACAGGCTGTTGTCCCACAATGCCCTGTGGCCGTGTCGTGGCGGTTCAGTGACCGAGTGAAAAAGCTGAGTCAACAATTTGCTCACACTCCCCCCTCCTCTGTCTGTCTGTCTGTGTCTGTCCGTCCGTCCGTCTGTCTGTCTGTCTGTCTGTCTGTCTGTCTGTCTGTCTGTCTGTCTGTCTGTCTGTCTGTCTGTCTGTCTGTCTGTCTCTCTCTCTCTCTCTCTCTCTCTCTCTCTCTCTCTCTCTCTCTCTCTCTCTCTCTCTCTCTCACACACACACACACACACACACACACACACACACACACACACACACACACACGCAGTCATTAGCAGTTTAGCCAGCACTAGTTGTTTGTCCGGTTTGAATGAACCTCAACTGTGAACCTAGAAACCCTCTCGTCTCGGCAGGCTTTTGCTGACACCACATGTATGGCACTGCAGCCAGTGTGACCTTTAACCCAGCGACCTCTGACCCAGAGGTCAGACTGACAAAGTGAGATGAAAAGAGCAAGGTGTTGCTGTACTGGGGACCAGTTGGAGGGGGAGGAGGGGGGTGGGTGGGGGGCAGACGGCAGAGACAGAGAGGCGTGGAAGGGAGAGGAAGCAACAGCTGGGGGGCGGGGGGGGGGGGGGGGCAGAGAGTGTGAGGAGGTGAGGGGGGGCAGAGAGTGTGAGGAGGTGGGGGGGGGGGGGCAGAGAGTGTGAGGAGGGGTAAAAAGGCACAGACTAGATTTGAAAGGGAATAGAGATGTATTTCGACATTGGGGGGTGGGGGTGGGGGTGATGGAGGGGTGGGGCTTGGGGGGAGGGGGTGGGGGTGGTGGTGATGGAGGGTGGGGCTTGGGGGGTGGGGGTGGGGGTGATGGAGGGTGGGGCTTGGGGGGTGGGGGTGGGGGGATAAAAGGATTACAGCGCGTGGCACTTAGCGCAGCAGAAACCGCGGCGTGGTCTTGACACGGGGCGATATCACTGGCGTGGTCCTGACACGGGGCGATATCACTGGCGTGGTCCTGACACGGGGCGATATCACTGGCGTGGTCTTGACACGGGGCGATATCACTGGCGTGGTCCTGACACGGGGCGATATCACTGGCGTGGTCCTGACACGGGGCGATATCACTGGCGTGGTCTTGACACGGGGCGATATCACTGGCGTGGTCTTGACACGGGGCGATATCACTGGCGTGGTCTTGACACGGGGCGATATCACTGGCGTGGTCTTGACACGGGGCGATATCACTGGCGTGGTCTTGACACGGGGCGATATCACTGGCGTGGTCTTGACACGGGGCGATATCACTGGCGGGAACTGCCACAATTATCATTTTTGTCGCAACAAATGTATGCTTGCCGCCACAAAACTTTTCTCACAACAAATGTATGCTTGCCGCCACAAAACTTTTCTCACAACAAATGTATGCTTGCCGCCACAAAACTTTTCTCACAACAAATGTATGCTTGCCGCCACAAAACTTTTCTCACAACAAATGTATGCTTGCCGCCACAAAACTTTTCTCACAACAAATGTATGCTTGCCGCCACAAAACTTTTCTCTCAACAAATGTATGCTTGCCGCCACAAAACTTTTCTCACAACAAATGTATGCTTGCCGCCACAAAACTTTTCTCACAACAAATGTATGCTTGCCGCCACAAAACTTTTCTCACAACAAATGTATGCTTGCCGCCACAAAACTTTTCTCACAACAAATGTATGCTTGCCGCCACAAAACTTTTCTCACAACAAATGTATGCTTGCCGCCACAAAACTTTTCTCACAACAAATGTATGCTTGCCGCCACAAAACTTTTCTCACAACAAATGTATGCTTGCCGCCACAAAACTTTTCTCACAACAAATGTATGCTTGCCGCCACAAAACTGGGCTCCAATCCTTACTGGGACTGAAGGTAAATCACTGTCTGACGTCCACTACGTCACACCCTGGCTGTGGTCTGCTGACGTCCACTACGTCACACCCTGGCTGTGGTCTACTGACGTGAACTGCGTCACACCCTGGCTGTGGTCTGCTGACGTCCACTACGTCACACGGTGGCTGTGGTCTGCTGACGTGAACTGCTTCACACCCTGGCTGTGATCTGCTGACGTCCACTACGTCACACCCTGGCTGTGGTCTGCTGACTTGAACTGCGTCACGCGACATGGCCGCTGAGTAAATCTGAACGCGCAAGCATGGCAGCAGACAGTGGTTTCCCAGTCACAACAATGGTTTCCCCATCAAAACAGACAATGGTTTCCCCATCAAAACAGACAATGGTTTCCCATTCACAACAACGGTTTCCCACCACAGCAGACAACGGTTTCCCAGTTACAACAATGGTTTCCCCATATCAACAGAAAATAGCTTCTTCATTACAACACAGATTTTTGATTTTCTCTGTCGCTTTCCCATCGCAATAAACAAGTTTCAATGTGGAAACAACGGATTCCCCATTGCAACAAACAACGGATTCCCCATTGCAACAAACAACGGATTCTCCATTGCAACAAACAACGGATTCCCCATTGCAACAAACAACGGATTCCCCATTGCAACAAATAACGGATTCCCCATTGCAACAAATAACGGATTCCCCATTGCAACAAACAACGGATTCCCCATTGCAACAAATAACGGATTCCCCATTGCAACAAATAACGGATTCCCCATTACAACAAACAACGGATTCTCCATTGCAACAAATAACGGATTCCCCATTGCAACAAATAACGGATTCCCCATTGCAACAAACAACGGATTCTCCATTGCAACAAATAACGGATTCCCCATTGCAACAAACAACGGATTCTCCGTCGGAACAAACGATTTCAGTTCCCTAGCTGTTATGATTATTCACAATTGCAGCAGACAATGGCTTCCCAGTCGCGACAAACAATAGTTTCTCAGCACAACAGACAATGGTCTCCCCACCCCATCACAACAGACGGTGGTCTCCCCACCCCATCACAACAGACAATGGTCTCCCCACCCCATCACAACAGACGGTGGTCTCCCCACCCCATCACAACAGACAATGGTCTCCCCAACCCATCACAACAGACGGTGGTCTCCCCACCCCATCACAACAGACAATGGTCTCCCCACCCCATCACAACAGACGGTGGTCTCCCCACCCCATCACAACAGACAATGGTCTCCCCACCCCATCACAACAGACAATGGTCTCCCCACACAACAGACAGCAGCGGTCTCTCCATGGCCCCAGCGGGATTTAACCCGACAAGACGATGAGTTGGAGCGGGATTTGAACCCGACAAGACGATGAGTTGGAGCGGGATTTGAACCCGACAAGACGACGAGTTGGATCGGAAGACAAAGCGCGGTGGCAGACAGCCGTTAGCAGACGGCGGACCTGACCCCAGCGCAGACAAAACGGCGGCCCGGCCCACGTCATCCCCCGGGGGGACTGTTGCTGCCGGCACTCTGCCGTCTCTCCGACCTTTGAAACATGTCTGGCTCTCCGCTCTCTCACCTGGCCAAGGACCGTCTCCTGACACTACCTCCGGTGAAGGCAGTACCGCTGTCAGAACAGCTGTCTCCTGACACTACCTCCGGTGAAGGCAGTACCGCTGTCAGAACAGCTGTCTCCTGACACTACCTCCAGTGAAGGCAGTACCGCTGTCAGAACAGCTGTCTCCTGACACTACCTCCGGTGAAGGCGGTACCGCTGTCAGAACGGATGTAATAGCTGTCTCCTGACACTACCTCCAGTGAAGGCGGTACCGCTGTCAGAACAGCTGTCTCCTGACACTACCTCCAGTGAAGGCGGTACCGCTGTCAGGACAGCTGTCTCCTGACACTACCTCCAGTGAAGGCAGTACCGCTGTCAGAACGGATGTAATAGCTGTCTTCTGACACTACCAAAGGTACAGGCACTACAATCGAGTTCTGATGGAGCAGGAAATATCAAATCGATGACGATAAGAGTCTCTAAAAACCACCATAATTAATGGCAAATACCCCAAGTCAAGACGGAAGCGTACCCAGGGCAAAACAGAATTAGCGGTGTCAGGTTACCCAGTCCCCAGGTAAGAACGGTCTTGGGTGGTACCCTAAGCAGCACCCGAGAGCTCCTACTGCCGGATCTAAACACAGCGGGTTAAAGAGAACGCTGTTTCTTTTGACAAAACACAACATGCCAACTGTCATGGGTAATCCCCCTTTTCAAGCGACAAAACAACATTTAAACAACAGTTAATAGGTGAAAAATGACATGTAGCATACTTATCTTTATGAAACACAAACCAATATCACAAAACAGGTAAACCAAAGAACTAGATCTCATTTGTAAGTGTTGTTTTTTAGCTTGAAAAAACAAAAAACGGAATACCCCGAGAATTCGCATGTTGTATTTTGTCAAAATAAATAGAGTTCTTTTGAACCTTTTATGTGTTTGGATCTTGTTTTAGAACTCTAGCAGTCGTTCTAGTTTCCCATTTGTTTTCCTGCTGCAAACTTGAAAATGCCCAGGGACTGGAAGTAAATCACTGTCTGAAGATGCCACATCAAGTATGGGCTTGTTGGGGTTCACTGTCTGACGACACCACATCAAGTATGGGCCTGTTGGGGTTCACTGTCTGACGACACCACATCAAGTATGGGCCTGTTGGGGTTCACTGTCTGACGACACCACATCAAGTATGGGCCTGTTGGGGTTCACTGTCTGACGACACCACATCAAGTATGGGCCTGTTGGGGTTCACTGTCTGACGACACCACATCAAGTATGGGCTCCAATCCTTACTGGGACTGAAGGTAAATCACTGTCTGACGACACCACATCAAGTATGGGCTCCAATCCTTACTGGGACTGAAGGTAAATCACTGTCTGACGACACCACATCAAGTATGGGCTCCAATCCTTACTGGGACTGAAGGTAAATCACTGTCTGAAGACATCACATCAAGTATGCGCTCCAACCCTTAAAGGGGCTTAAGGTAAATCACTGTCTGAAGACACCACATCAAGTATGCGCTCCAACCCTTAAAGGGGCTTAAGGTAAATCACTGTCTGAAGACACCACATCAAGTATGCGCTCCAACCCTTAAAGGGGCTTAAGGTAAATCACTGTCTGAAGACACCACATCAAGTATGCGCTCCAACCCTTAATGGGGTTGAAGATAAATCACTGTCTGAAGACGCCACGTCAAGTATGGGCTCGAACCCTTACAGGGCTGAAGGTACATCACTGTCTGAAGCTGTTGCCGTCAAGCAGGACCCGGCTTTGTCTGTGTGTAAATGGCTGTCTAGACACAGTATCCAGCAGTCACACTTGGCCATCACTGGCAGGCTGAGCAGGGTGGTGTTCGCTAATGACTGAATATATTGACTGTAGTATTAAAAGAGCTGAAGTGTCAAGTGTTTTGAATTGTGACTCAGCGACTATTACTTACGACTTAACGACTTGTGTTTCGCCTTAACGCAGCGTTTACTGCTGACTGGGTGTTAAGTAAATTTAATCGTTTACTGCTGACTGGGTGTTAAGTAAATGTAATCGTTTACTGCTGACTGGGTGTTAAGTAAATTCAATCGTTTACTGCTGACTTGGGGTTAAATATCAAAATTTAATCGTTTACTGCTGACTTGGGGTTAAATATCAAAATTCAATCGTTTACTGCTGATTGGGTGTTGAATATCAAAATTCAACCGTTTACTGCTGATTGGGTGTTAAATATCAAAATTCAACCGTTTACTGCTGATTGGGTGTTAAATATCAAAATTCAACCGTTTACTGCTGATTGGGTGTTAAATAACAAAATTCAACCGTTTACTGCTGATTGGGTGTTAAATATCAAAATTCAACCGTTTACTGCTGATTGGGTGTTAAATATCAAAATTCAACCGTTTACTGCTGATTGGGTGTTAAATATCAAAATTCAACCGTTTACTGCTGATTGGGTGTTAAATATCAAAATTCAATCGTTTACTGCTGATTGGGTGTTGAATATCAAAATTCAACCGTTTACTGCTGATTGGGTGTTGAATATCAAAATGAAATCGTTTACTGCTGATTGGGTGTTGAATATCAAAATTCAATCGTTTACTGCTGACTGGGTGTTGAATATCAAAATTCAATCGTTTACTGCTGATTGGGTGTTGAATATCAAAATGAAATCGCTGGCGCCACGCTGGCAACGACACGCTGCCAGAGGTAGTCTGTGCAGACTGTAGCTTACGGAGCAGGGACAGGAAAGTCGAGGCAGCAATGTCCCCGCTGCAGGAAGCAGCGCTCGCCGCCGTCTGACATTTCGCTTGACTCAAAGACATTGCCCTTCTCCCCGCAGCCGCCACAGGCCGACCACAGAGCCAGCGGGGACCCCGGGCCACAGCCACAGCGAGGCAGGAGCAAAGGGCAGGCGGCACATCAAACGGCGCACCGCCAGCAGCTACAGTCAAACGAGACAAACGGCAGGGCTGGGCAGAAGTCAGCGAGAGAGCGTGCCGCGAGACACACGCCGAGACACAAAGTTACCCCACAAGGTGCAAACTACGCATAATCATGTAGCTTATGCTGCATGTACACACTGTATGTGGCTGAGACTGTGTAACCAACCGAACCACTCACTAACCAAACAACAAATCTGCAAAAACAAAACAACAACAACAACAAAAAACACACCAAGCGAACGAGAAATCAGGCCACCAGGTATCCAAACCATCTGGTCATAGACCACCCAGGCACCAAACCAACCAGTCACCAAACCAACCAGGCGTTAAGCCAGCAAGTGAGCAAGCAAGCAGAGCGTAACGACGGCCAGCCGACAAGCGCGGGACGTGAGCAGCACTCACCGGGAAGGGGACGGCGTCGAAGAAGATGGCGAGGAACCAGTTGAGCGTGACGGTGGAGATCTCGATGTCGATGGCCTGCAGGTGGCGCGCCAGGTCGGGCAGGCGGTCAGCCAGCAGGTCGCGCAACACGCTCTGGTCAGCCTGGGCCCCCAGCAGGTTCTGGTCAAAGTAGCTGGCCGTGTGATACCGCTCCGTCACCGCCACCAGCGTCCTGCAACAACACCGCCTACACTCACTCCTCCATCCACACCGCCCACTCCTCCCTCAACACCGCCCACTCCTCCCTCAACACCGCCCACTCCTCCATCGACACTGCCCACTCGACACCACCCACTCGTCCCTCAAAACCGCCCACACTCACTCGTCCCTCAACACCGCCCACTCCTCCCTCAACACCGCCCACTCCTTCCCCAATACCGCCCACACTCGTCCCTCAACACCGCCCACACACTCACTCGTCCCTCAACACCACCCACTCGTCCCTCAACACCACCCACTCGTCCCTCAACACCGCCCACTCCTTCCCCAATACCGCCCACACTCGTCCCTCATCGCCCTCTCACTTGTTCCTCAGCACTGCCCACTCGTCCCTCAACACCGCCCACACTCACTCGTCCATAAACACTAATCACGGCCAACACTCACTCGCCCCTTAACACCAGTCACAGGCACTGAACCGTGAATAACATTCGCTCGTCCCTAAGCACCAGCCACAAGCACTGAACCGTGAATAACATTCACTCGTCCTTAAACACCAGCCACAGGCACTGAACCGTAAACAACAATCGCACTCAGGCGTCTCTAAACACCACTCACAAATACTGACCCGTAACAGCTGTATCATTCACTCGTCCCTAAACATCACTTACTGACACTGACCCGTAAACAGCTGTAACATTTACTCGTCCCTAAACATCACTTACTGACACTGACCCGTAAACAGCTCCACACTTATTCATCTCACAGTAACAATTACTTGTTCGTAAAAACCAACCACAGTAACACCAGTTACAATTACTTGTGCGTAAAAACCAACCACAGTAACACCAGTTACAATTACTTGTGCGTAAAAACCAACCACAGAACACCAGTTACAATTACTTGTGCGTAAACACCAACCACAGTAACACCAGTTACAATTACTGGTGCGCAAACACCAACACCAGTTACAATTATTAGCCTGTAAACATCAAAGTGGTGCAGATTAGAGTCACAGTGTTTCAAACAGATGAGCCTGAATAACAGACACACTGGGCCAGACGAGCTGTTCACGTGACGGGTGACAAGCGTACGGCAGTCAAAGGGGGATCGCAACTGTTTGACTGGTGTGTAACACTGAACGTAGATCAGACACATGGCTGTGCCAGGGGGAGAACTGACACAGTTGGGACTTTCTACTCAATGCAAGGTCATGCTGAGTTTGAAGAAATGAACAACGACGCGATGAGAGTTTGTACTGAATGCAAGGTCATGCACAGTGTGATGAAAAGAACAACGACGTGATGAGAGTCACTGACCAGAAGGCGTCCTGGGCATCCATGAAGAGCAGCGCCATGGCGACGAGGAAGTTCATGCCCTGACAGTAGCCCACGTTGGGGTTGTGGATACAGAAGGCCAGCAGGACGTCTTGCAGATCCATGATCTGTAGACACACCACAGCTCAGCATACAACACTGGTACTGATAGTCTAGAGAAAGCCAGCAACACGGTCTGCATATTCATGATCTGTCCTCAAACAACACAGTCTGCATACTGAGGATCTGTCCTCAAACAACACAGTCTGCATACTGAGGATCTGTCCTCAAACAACACAGTCTGCATACTGAGGATCTGTCCTCAAACAACACAGTCTGCATATTGATGATCTGTCCTCAAACAACACAGGACGCCGGCACGTACACGGTTCAACACGTCACTGCTACATACAGCGCTAGTGTCTGGCTACCACTACGCTATGGAACACCTCGTTACAGCACAGACACCGGAACGTACAAAACACTGCACTGTTCGCCGCATCGTTACAACACAGTACACTGGTATGTGATAAACAGTACACTGTTTAACACGCTGTCAGCCAGTGGTCAAGACCTACACGTAGCCAGCTAGCCCCCGGTCCGAACGGCCTCTTACCCCTTTGGAGCCCTGCGTGGAGAACTTGACGTTGCTGGGCATCGTCCTCATCAGGTCCAGGCTGATCTGCTTCCGGTAGCGCGCCGCTAGCTGTCCACACACACACACACACACACACACACACACACACACACACACACACACGCACGCACGCACACACGCACACACACACACACACACACACACACACACGCACACACGCACACACACGCACAGACACACACACACGCACACACACGCACACACACACACGCACACACACTCACACACAAGCACACACACACACACTCACACACACACACACACACACACACACACACACACACACACACACACACACACACACACACACACACAGAGTGAATGTTATTATTCCGCAAATCTGAGGCAGACTAGGGTGGGGGGAAGAGAGAGAGAGAGTTGGGGGGGGGACAGACAGCGGGACAGACCAACAGACAGATCGACAGAGACAGAGAGCGGAACAGACCGACAGAAACAGAGAGAAATCGTCTGAGGGAGTGGAGCGAGGCAGAGTTAAACCTAGAAGAAGAGGACACAGAGACACGGACGGAGAGGGAGAGACACGGACAGCGAGTGAGAGACACGAACAGAGAGGGAGAGACACGGACAGAGAGGGAGAGACGTGGACAGAGAGGGAGAGACGTGGACAGAGAGGGAGAGACACGGACAGAGAGGGAGAGACACGGACAGAGAGGGAGAGACGTGGACAGAGAGGGAGAGACACGGACAGAGAGGGAGAGACACGGACAAAGAGGGAGAGTGCATCACACGCCCCATGCGGTGGGAGACGTTCGGCACCTCGGGATCTTCAGACGCACAGTTCATACACACATACAAGCGCGTGCAGGCCAGCGCCATCAGTTCACAGCGCACGTGTAGGCTAGTCTGAAGAGTTGTAGTTGGCCAGCCAAGCTTAAACTACAGCAAAGACAGGGTACAGAATTGTGACCTAGCTCTCTCTGTGCTTGGAGCTACGTCAGTCCCACATGAGGGTTCTCCGTATGCTCCCGCCTCCAATGTCGGCCCCCCTCCACCTCACCACGCCCACGCCCTCACCCCAGCACCCACCCAGCCGTGCACACACACATCACGAGCACCCATCCAGCAACAGCACCCACCCAGCCATGCACCCACACATCACGAGCACCCACCCAGCACCAGCACCCACCCAGCCGTGCACACACACATCACGAGCACCCACCCAGCCGTGCACCCACACATCACGAGCACCCACCCAGCCGTGCACACACACATCACGAGCACCCACCCAGCCGTGCACACACACACATCACGAGCACCCACCCAGCACCAGCACCCACCCAACCGTGCACCCACACATCACGAGCACCCACCCAGCCGTGCACCCACACATCACGAGCACCCACCCAGCCGTGCACCCACCCAGCCGTGCACCCACCCAGCACCCACCCAGCCGTGCACACACCCAGCACCCACCCAGCCGTGCACACACCCAGCACACACCCAGCCGTGCACACACCCAGCCGTGCACACACAACTCACCGGTGAGTCCGGCAGCATGGAGCAGAGACTGCGGAAGTAGTGAGGCCCCTTCTCCAGCATGAGGTCGGCCACCTTGTCGTGGATGAAGGTCCTCCACACCTGACGTCTGTGCTGGTCCGGCACTCCCGCCCTGCACAGCTCCTTCAGCTCCTTGCGCTGCACGCACAAACACCCTTATGCACCCCTCCATGTCTGGCCAACGTCATACACCCCTCCATGTCTGGCCAACGTCCTGCACCCCTCCCTGTCTGGCCAACGTCATACACCCCTCCATGTCTGGCCAACGTCCTGCACCCCTCCATGTCTGGCCAACGTCATACACCCCTCCCTGTCTAACGTCCTGCACCCCTCCCTGTCTAACGTCCTGCACCCCGCCCTGTCTAACGTCCTGCACCCCTCACCCGGCACGGACCTCCCCAAGCCCTCACACCCTCCCACTCAGCACCACCCGGAGACACACAAAGCTGTCGCAAACAGCAGGCAGAAGGACAGGCAGACAGTCAGACAGACTGACAGAGACACACAGATGCAGATTGGCAAATACGGGAAAGAGGAGCGACAGAGAGAGGTGCAGACAAAGAGGGGAGACAGAGAGAGACAAAGACGAAGAGGGAAGACAGAGAGAGAACAAAGACGAAGAGAGAAGACAGAGAGAGAACAAAGACGAAGAGAGAAGACAGAGAGAGAACAAAAACGGAGAGGGGAGACGAACGTTCTTCATGATGTTCTTGGCGTTGTTCTTCAGGTAGTTGTACCAGCGCCGCTGGTGGTTCTCCTGGGCGGCGGCCTGCGCCAGGTAGTGCTGCGTCAGCTCCTGACACAGGTAGTGCAGCAGC
>OY757551.1:2186939-2204439 GCA_963584105.1 Alviniconcha strummeri | reverse complement strand
AGAAAATAGTGTCTGTAGTAATTATCGTTATTTAAAAAGAAATTTTGCTTTGAGGAATATCTAACCTATCTCCCATCTATCATAAGACAAAGAGTATTGAAATTTAGACTTAGTAACCAGACTGCCAATCCAGCAAAGACGATCGTTAGGTACCAAGAATATGTACTGTTTGTGACAGTGGTGAGGTAGGAGATGAATATCACTATTTGCTTAACTGTTCCAATGAAAATGTCAAAAGAAACCGTACTAAGTATGTTGATAAATATTATACACATCATCCCAACGTACCCAAATTCTGTAACTTCATGAATATGACGTCAAAATCTAAGAATGTTAAGTTTGCTAAATTTATTAGTTGTGTCTTTGAGTTATTTTGATTAAGCCAATAGCGAAACACAACGAAAAAAGAAATATCTAATTTTTGCGCCTTAGCCTTACATATTTATAACAACATTGATTTGTGTTTGAGCATTTATTTTTGTCTTATATATAAAGTGTGGTAGTTATTTATTAGTAATACTCATGTACTTGTTCATAAGGAATGTCGTGTGCGAATGTAACTTCGCTTTCTAGCCCCCAGGGGCAAAAAGCTCAATAAAACTCTGAAACCTTGTTCCTTATCATTGTTTCTGTCTGTATCGTCCTCAAGTGACCCTTTGCGGTTGTCAGACTATTTAAACCCGGTCACTACTGCTGCCCTCTGACATAGTTCAGGAGCTGTGTGAGAGTCGAGGTGGCCGTCCTGGGCTGTCCGTCCTAACGTGCCTTCTGGTTTCCGTGGACGTAAAGCTATATTGAACCATGCTTCGACATTGGTCTCAGCCTGTCCCTAATATGTCAACTGACATCTGAGGACATTAAGCAACACTTCATCATCATCAGCTGCCTTCTATCAATAGTTTGTAATGTAATATCCTTCTATCAATAGTCTGTAATGTAGTATCCTTCTGTCAATAGTTTGTAATGTAATATCCTTCGATAAGTAGTTTGAAATGTAATACTGTGCAGCGCCGTGAACTCGTAACTGTTCGGGGTGTATAGCTGTGTAAAGTAAGTGACTTGGTGCTTTATACCCAGTCAACCATTACGGATATATCAGGGCGATCGCTATCAAAGTCATTATTATTGCCATAGACTGTTTCACAGCACCAGAAAAACCAACTTTGTTTGACTGTTTCAGACCACGTGGCAGTCAACTTTGACAATTTCAGACCACCTGGAAGTCAACTCTGACTGTTTCAGACCACCTCGAAGTCAACTTTGACTGTTTCAGACTACCGGGCAGTCAACTTTGAATGTTTCAGACTATCTGGCAGTCAACTTTGTTTCAGACCACCTGGTAGTCAAATTTGATTGTTTCAGACCACCTGGCAGTCAACTTTGATTGTTTCAGACCACCCGGCAGTCAACTAATACTGTTTCAGACCACCTGGAAGTCAATTTAGACTGTTTCAGACCAGATGGCAGTTTGGGGCTGACCTGTGTTAAACAGCGATCTAAAGACTACAGCGTTTGCCTGCTACAATAAAAATATGAACCTCCATGAAAACAACCACGGTGGTTCCGACAAAAGACGAAATGACAATAAACAACACACACAACTCACATGAGGTCTTTCTCAAGTTCCTGAACTCTGACCGCATAGTCGCAGTTATCCCCCTTGTCTATCGCAGAATCAGAGGAGGCTGAAAGCGAGCTGGAAAATAAAATGGACGTTACAGCCATCAAATGGGAAACCATAAAGTCACTTAACGTGACGTTGGTCAACACGGGATATAAAATAACACGGACGTTACAGACATCAAAGGGCAAACCATAAAGTCACTTAAAGTGACGTGTGTCAACATGGGACATAAAATAACACGGACGTTACAGCCTTCAAAGGGGAAACCATGAAGTCACTTAAAGTGACATGACGTGGGTCAACAGGGGACATAATACAGAGGCCTCAATCGTAATCAAGTGTTAAACATTTAACACACTTAACACACTGTTAAGGAAAGTCACTGGCGCAGAGCAAGACTACTCTCTCTCGAAAGGCAAAGTTGAGCAGGATGGAGCGTGGTGACCACAGGGATGGGTGACAGTTACATGCCAGGCTTTGCGGCCGCTCTGAGGTTCCAGTCCTTCGGATGAGACTAGAAACCGAGGTCCCCCGTTTGCAGACACAAGCAAAAAGGTCACACAGGCACGTTAGTCCCTGTCAGAGTTCGGCGGATTACGGAAACCACAAAATAACCCAGCGTACATCAAAAGTGCCACGGTCTTCATAATGTTGAAGTTGGACACTATATGAAAGAAGAAGTAAGAAGAAGAAGAAGACGGTAGAGCAAACCAAGACAACACTGAGTTCCTCCTTTGTGTGAAAAGATGAACAGACCAAAGACTTTGCCAGTTCTGCTTCAAGCCATGCTGCGTCTTGGAATATCTGAATTGTTGAGGAGCCCGAGACACTACCTACAGGCACACTGTCAAGGACATCACATCTCGATCACCCGGAGAACAGAGGTGTGGAAAGAGGAAGTGCTCGATGATCTTCCTTCGAAGACAAACAGTGTAACTGTTTCAAAGGCAACGTTGCGGAAACTTCTCAGAGACGAGAAGCATGCGGGCTTTTCGATCACACAGATACCATCTGGAACTGAACTGATCTGATCTGAACTGTGGAAGTGTTGGCCGATAGTGGTTCTTACCGTCAGGTGCCAGTGACACTGATAAACTTAAATTTCTGGAGCCTATGGAGGTGCCAGTTGACACCGGTCTTACCTTCGAGTGCCTATGGCAATGCTGGCACCTTACCTTCAGATACCCGTGGCACTGCTGGCTGATATTGGTTATTTTCAAGCGCCTGTGGCATTGCTGGTACCTTACCTTCAGGTACCTGTGGTAGTACTGGCTGAAATTGGTTACTTTTAGGTGCCTGTGGCTGTGCTGTACCTTACCTTCAGATACCTGTGGTAGTACTGGCTGAAATACTGTCTCCACCCCCACCCCCCCGTCACTGACCTGTCTCCATCCCCCCCCCTCCCGTCACTGACCTGTCTCCATCCCCCACCCCAGTGACCTGTCTCCACCCCCCCCACCCCGTCACTGACCTGTCTCCATCCCCCTCCCCACCCCGTCACTGACCTGTCTCCACCCCCACCCCCCAACTGACCTGTCTCCACCCCCCCCCCCCACTGACCTGTTTCCATTCCTCCCACCACGTCACTGACCTGTTTCCATTCCTCCCACCCCGTCACTGACCTGTCTCTATCCCCCCCCCACCCCGTCACTGACCTGTCTCCACCCCCCACCCCACCCCCCGACCCCGTCACTGACCTGTCTCCATCTCCCCCCCCCCCCCACCCCGTCACTGACGTGTCTCCATCCCCCCCCCCCCACCTCGTCACTGACCTGTCTCCACCCCCCACCCCTCCGTCACTGACCTGTCTCCATTCCCCCCACCCCCCACCCCATCATTGACCTGTCTCCATCTCCCCACCCCCAACCCCGTCACTGACCTTCCTCTACTCTGCAAAACGCCGTTGTCACTGGCGTGTCGGTCTCGCTCCTTGCTCTGCGTGCAGTCGTCCGCTGTGACGTCATCGCTGTCGACGGTGCTGGCGCTGCTGGAGGACTCCAGAAGGCAGGCGGAGAGGTGGGAGGGGGCGGCGAAGTTGATGTTGGTGCCGTCGCAGCTGTTGGCGAAGAGGGAGGAGGAGTGCCGGGCGGGGTGCGGATGGAGGCTTCTCTGCGTCAGCTCCGTGCCCTCCATGCTGACCGACAGCTTCCTGGAGAAGGGGTGCAGAGCCACGCCCGTGGCCTCTGAAACCACACACCGTCACTTTGTACCTCTGAAACCACACACCGTCACTCTGTACCTCTGTTGTACCTCTGAAACCACACACTGTCACTTTGTACCTCTGAAACCACACACTGTCACTCTGTACCTCTGAAACCACACACCGTCACTCTGTACCTCTGAAACCACACACCGTCACTTTGTACCTCTGAAACCACACACTGTCACTTTGTACCTCTGACACCACACACTGTCACTCTGTACCTCTGTCACTTTGTACCTCTGAAACCACACACCCTCACTTTGTACCTCTGACACCACACACTGTCACTCTGTACCTCTGTCACTTTGTACCTCTGAAACCACACACCGTCACTTTGTACCTCTGAAACCACACACTGTCACTCTGTACCTCTGTCACTTTGTACCTCTGACACCACACACCGTCACTCTGTACCTCTGTCACTTTGTACCTCTGAAACCACACACTGTCACTTTGTACCTCTGACACCACACACCGTCACTCTGCACCTCTGTTGTACCTCTGACACCACACACCGTTGATGAGTTGATGCTTAATGTCCTCAGATGTCATTTGACATATTAGGGACAAGCTGTGACCAATGCCGAAGCACGGTTCAATAAAATCCACATACGTAAGGTGTATGCGTGTTTAGCTGTAACCTGCCACCTGCACTTTTTGGCAGAATGACCGGGATTTTTTACGTGCTACTGTGGTAACACGGGGGTGGAACGGATACCGAAATAAGAGTCAGCACAGAAAGTCGACCCTGGAGAAGAAAATTCTCCCGCCGTTCCAGCAGGGATTCGAACCCGCGACCTTTCATTCACGAGTCCGGTGCTCTAACCACTGAGCTATTCCCGCCCCCACACACCGTCACTCTGTACCTCTGACACCACACACCGTCACTCTGTACCTCTGTCACTTTGTACCTCTGAAACCACACACCGTCACTCTGTACCTCTGTCACTTTGTACCTCTGAAACCACACACCGTCACTCTGTACCTCTGTTGTACCTCTGACACCATACACCGTCACTCTGTACCTCTGAAACCACACACCGTCACTTTGTCATCTCTGAAACCACACACTGTCACTCTGTACCTCTGACACCACACACCGTCACTCTGTACCTCTGAAACCACACACCGTCACTTTGTACCTCTGAAACAACACACCATCACTACGTCACCTCTGAAACCACACATCGTCATTCTTCGTCACCTCTGATAACCACACATCGTCACTACGTCACCTCTGATAACCATACATCGTCACTTTGTCACCTCTGACAACCACACATCGCCACTACGTCACCTCTGATAACCAGCCATCGCCACTACGTCACCTCTGATAACCACACATCGCCACTACGTCACCTCTGATAACCACACATCGCCACTATGTCACCTCTGATAACCACACATCGTCACTTCACTCGGGCATTCAGTACCAAGTGTAGGGCATCAGCCCAGCCCTCTGGCATTCAGTACCATGTGTAGGGCATCTGCCCAGCCCTCTGGCATTCAGTACCAAGTGTAAGGCATCAGCCCAGCACTGGGGCATTCAGTACCAAGTGTAGGGCATCAGCCCAGCCCTCGGGCATTAGGTACCAAGTGTAGGGCATTAGGTACCAAGTGTAGGGCATCAGCCCAGCCCTCGGGCATTAGGTACCAAGTGTAGGGCATCAGCCCAGCACTGGGGCATTCAGTACCAAGTGTAGGGGAATCAGCCCAGCCACCGGGCATTCAGTATCAAGTGTAGGGCATCAGCCCAGCCCTGGGGCATTCACTACCAAGTGTAGGGCATCAGCCCAGCCCT
The DNA here is from genome assembly GCA_963584105.1 of Alviniconcha strummeri. Taxonomy (NCBI): domain Eukaryota; kingdom Metazoa; phylum Mollusca; class Gastropoda; family Provannidae; genus Alviniconcha; species Alviniconcha strummeri. Next base: position 2,198,811 of record OY757551.1, on the reverse strand, counting down.
GGGGCATACTACCAAGTGTAGGGCATCTGCCCAGCCCTCTGGCATTCAGTACCAAGTGTAGGGCATCAGCCCAGCCCTCTGGCATTCAGTACCAAGTGTAGGGCATCAGCCCAGCACTGGGGCATTAGGTACCAAATGTAGGGTATCAGCCCAGCACTGGGGCATTCAGTACCAAGTGTAGGGCGTCAGCCCAGCACTGGGGCGTTCAGCAGGCTACCAAATGTCAGGACTGCTACAACGATAATCTAGTCAGAAAAGTGGTGCAGAGAAACACGTTCATGGAGGAGTCGCCATGTAGCATGGACAGTCAATGAAAACGTTGTACAACATAAACAAAGCCTCCAGTTTCAACGTACATTGTGTAGGAAGCTAAGAAACAAAGGGCTATATAAATAACAGGGTGTTCGCAGCGCAACACTATACACTCGTGATGGCGATGTCGAGAGCTGAGGGGCCAGACCACAAGTCCACGATGAACACTTACATCAGCGAGGGCGACTGGGCCTACCGCTACATCATTATTATGCAACTGGGCCTACCACTACCTCATTATTATGCATCTGTGCCTATCGAGTGTTCTGACACTGCCTAAGTCTCACACAGTTGGGCTTATCGAGTGTTCTACCTCTGGCTCAGTATCACACAATTGGGCCTATAACTCTGCCTATATATCACACAAATGAGCTTATCGAGTGTTCTACCTCTGGTTCGGTATCACACAAATGGGCTTATACCTCTGCCTAAGTATCACACAACTGGGCTCGGTATCACACAATTAGGTTTATCGAGTGTCCTACAACTGCCTAAATTGTATATATTGGACACGACTGGGGTTTTTGAGTGTTCTGCGACCGTCTTAAAATATCACACCTGGGTCTACCTAGACTTCTACAACTGAATAAAATCAAACAGTCTACAGATCAATAAACTACGAAAAATCGAAGCCCCACAGGCCTGCCAAACTTATACACTCACATCAGCGGTAATCAACTGATGTCCAGATAGCGGCAAATAAAGGAAACACAAAAGGAACAGCGGAATAATAGAACAAAATCTTCCGTCTGAGGTTAAAAAATAACAACAACAAAACAACAAAAACAAACAAACAAAAACCAAACCAAACCAAACAAACAAAGAAACAAAAAACTAAAATCGAAAGAAGAAAACAGCCAAAGCAGGATATTCATGTCCTCCGCACTGAAACCCAAAACAAGGAAAATGCTGAAGCCGACAGGTGGCACTGCCCATTCCCAGCGCTGTGAACCGACCTCTGTGATTGGTCAGAACTGAAAGGTACCTTCAAACACTGGCGGCAGAGAGCGAGATCTGTCTGTCTTCTCCATGGGACCTTTGGGTTCAAGCAATAAAACTGCAGTTTAGAAATCGTAAACACCGGACATCGCCTACAGTGACTATTAAGGCGATCTGAGCAAATCAACACACACACACACGCGATCACACGCACGCACATACGAAGAGAAACACGCATGCACCCGTAGACCTGCACGCATTTACAAGCACGCATACATGTACACGCAGACAGACAGATAGACAGACAGACACGCTGTGCAAGCAGGTACAAGAAAAAAAAAACCAAAAAAAACCCACAGTGCAGCGGCACCCTGAGCAGAAAAGCAAATCACCACGAGCACAAAGTAACCTTTCTACAACCTCAAAACGTTCAACACCGCAAAGAAGGACGCAAACAGAGTTGAACACCACATAGAAGGACGCAAACAGAGTTGAACACCACATAGAAGGACGCAGACAAAGTTGAACACCAAGAGAAGGACGCAAACAGAGTTGAACACCACATAGAAGGACGCAGACAAAGTTGAACACCACATAGAAGGACACAAACAGAGTTGAACGCCACATAGAAGGACGCAAACAGAGTTGAACACCACATAGAAGGACGCAGACAAAGTTGAACATCAAGAGAAGGACGCAGACAGAGTTGAACACCACATAAAAGGACGCAGACAGAGTTGAACACCAAGAGAAGGACGCAAACAGAGTTGAACACCACATAGAAGGACGCAGACAAAGTTGAACATCAAGAGAAGGACGCAGACAGAGTTGAACACCACATAAAAGGACGCAGACAGAGTTGAACACCACACAGAAGGACGCAGTCAAAGTTGAACACCAAGAGAAGGACGCAAACAGAGTTGAACACCACATAGAAGGACGCAGACAAAGTTGAACACCACATAGAAGGACGCTAACTGAGTTGAAAATCGCATAGAAGGACGCAGTCAAAGTTGAACACCAAGAGAAGGACGCAAACAGAGTTGAACACCACATAGAACGACGCAGACAAAGTTGAACACCACATAGAAGGACGCAGACAGAGTTGAACATCACATAGAAGGAGCAGACAGAGTTGAACACCACACAGAAGGACGCAGTCAAAGTTGAACACCAAGAGAAGGACGCAGAGTTGAACACCACATAGAAGGACGCAGACAAAGTTGAACACCACATAGAAGGACGCAAACTGAGTTGAAAATCGCATAGAAGGACGCAGTCAAAGTTGAACACCAAGAGAAGGACGCAAACAGAGTTGAACACCACATAGAAGGACTCAGACAAAGTTGAACACCACATAGAAGGACGCAAACTGAGTTGAAAATCGCATAGAAGGACGCAGTCAAAGTTGAACAACAAGAGAAAGACGCAAAAAGAGCAACAAATGGAACAAGAAAAGGTAGTAGCAAAGTAAAAGAGAGAGCGAGAGCGAGACAGACAGACAGATAGACAGACAGACAGAAACAGAGGTAGACAGACAGACAGACAGGTAGACAGACACAGATGGACAAACAGACAGACAGACAGAAACAGAGGTAGACAGACAGAGGCAGACAGACAGACAGACAGAAGAAACCAAAGCAGCTCAGCACAAACTCCCCGATGTCTCGCTACCTCTGTGTGTTTTCACGAGTGTACTGTCCTATTTCTTATACTCATAGCTGTCATTAACACACAGGTTTGGTAGGAAGCAGGTGGACACCCCCTCCCCCCCCCCACCCACACACCCCACTTTAACAGAAACAAATATAAAACAAAAAAAGCAGTAATGACTGTACGAAAACAACAAGCCACACCAAAGGATGGCGAAAAGGACATCCAGAACACAACCACCCCGGTCGTGGTACTCACCAAGGAAATACCTGTGCATACCTGACAGCAACGCTAATATTAACACAGTCATCCCTGTCGTCACATTCACCAAGGACATAGCTGTGCATACCTGACAGCAACGCTGATATTAACACAGTCGTCCCTGTCGTCACATTCACCAAGGACATAGCTGTGCATACCTGACAGCAACGCTGATATTAACACAGTCGTCCCTGTCGTCACATTCACCAGCGACATAGCTGTACATATCTGACAGCAACGCTAACATGAACACAGTGGTCCCCGTCGTCATCTGCACAAGGTCCCCCTGTGGTGACGTGTGTGACCGTGCAGGACCTACCTCTGCTGCAGCTGCCGTCAACGGTGCCCCCCAGTCTCATCAGCTGCTGACGTCGCAGCTGGGCCGGCAAGCCGCCACAGTCCGAGTTGCGCTGGTTGTTGGTGTTGTTGTTGACGTTGTTGTTGACGTTGTTGGAGTAGAGCTGCTGCTGCAGGGACTTGGTGGCGCACAGCGCTTTGTGACCCGCCCCGTCACGCACCACCGACACGTCGGAGGAACTCTGTCGGCACACAGGGACCGGTCAACAGTTGGCACCAACTCTCGCCTCAACAGGCACCCACTGAGGCTAACTGAAAACATTCTTACAGGGACCAGTGAACATTTGGCACCAACTCGTGCCTGAACAGGCACCCAGTGAAGCTAACTGAAAACATTCTTACAAGCACTAACATTTTTTTTTTCAGCAACTCTAGCCTGAACGGGCACCCAATGAAGCTATTTGAAACATTTTTACAAACCCTAACGTTTGTCAACAATTCGTGTTGGAACGGAACCAGAAACCGACCTAACGCTCCCTTTCTGAAAAAGGCACGACATCAGTTTGATCGTCTTCCAACGCTGCCATCAGTCCCCTACTAACACTCTATCAACACAGCAACACCACCACCAGCCAACGTTGGCTTGAAGTGTATGTTTCTGAATCAACGTAAAGTGCCAGGATATAGATCAATGTAAAGTACAGCTGTGAATCAACGTGTGACTGAACAGCCGTTAGTCACGTCACGATTGTGACTCATGCAACACACTGAGTGACTGTCAGTAATTAGGTCTGCCATGTGTTTAACACAGACTGCAGCGTACACTGTGCGAATGTAGCCAGCGAAGCGATACAGTGACAGCAGGCTACACTATGATACATAATGATAAGCGTGTTGCTAGGACACACTAATGTTGGCATTAATTATCACGAAACATAGTGGCACTGATGTAGTCATGACATAGTGACACTGACATTTATCATGACACGTAATACAACTGATGCAGTCATGTTACATTGTGACACTGATATTATTATAACACATAGTGGCACTGGTGTGGTCACGACACATTGTGACACTGATATGTCACAAAGTAACACTGATATTCATCATGACATTAGTGACACTCATGTAGCCATGACACGTTGTGACACTGATATTAACATGGCCCGTTGTGGCACTGATGTAGTCATGACACACGATGACACGGTTGTACTGATGACACACAGTGAGACTGATGTTGCCATGACACACTGTGTCACTAATGTCGTGGTGACGCTAGTCTATGAATGCAGAAGCCACAGGTGGTTCACAGCAAGCCGTTGCATAGGCAGCTTCAAGGAGCAAGCGCCAAGGTGTCTCCCTGTGTACACCATCCATGTACAGATAGTTATGTACAGTTAGATATGTACAGATAGCAATGTACAGTCAGATATGTACAGATAGCTATGAACAGTCAGATATGTGCAGATAGCTATGTACAGTCAGATATGTACAGGTAGTTATGTACAATTATACACGTCTAATTATAGATGTGTAGATATTTATGTGCAGTTATATATGTACAGGTATGTATGTACAGTTATACACGTACATATATCTCTGTACAGGTGTATAACTGCCAGCACGTATTTGAACACATGACTGAATGCAATAAGAACAGCCCTAGCGTGAAGAAACGTCAAAGGCGAGTGTGTGCCCGCGCAGACATGCCAAAACAAATTATTGATCAGACATTTTGCCAACAGCACAGCTATTTGAAATGCTTGAATAGTAACGGAGTGAGTGTGTGACAGAATACTACGGTGTAAAGAGATCAGCATAAGCAAAGAGAGACACAGTAAGCACAACGCCGTTGACACCTACAACTCCCACACACGACCACCCGATGGACTGGGGTACCTACTGACCGCCACAACACAGCCAGCTCCCCGCAGACTAAAGCAAAACCCGCGTTTTCCTACTGAACGTTGTCAGTTTGTCAAATCACTGCTCGTTGGCTTCCGCGGACCTTTGGACAGGAAAAACCGATTGGTTACTCGGAGATGGAGTACATATTTCGAGTCCTTTAGGAAACAAACCGTATTGGTTCCTTTGCTTCAAATTTACTATTTTCATAATGAACAGGAAGTTACGCTACATTTACTCATTTGTGACGCATTGGTGACTTGACGTCATCGTGTGTGGAAGTTAAAGGTTGTCATTACAGTGAGACGTACAACAGGAACACAACAACAACAACAACCATACCGTTCTCGCACCAGCGCCAATTCCACTTATATATTGCGTCAGCGCACGTCACAATAGGGCTCTCAGGGGACAGACATTGCGTCACAGCCAAAACATGATGACGTCCCGATCACAGGCCTTACGGTGGGGTCAACAGAACGGCACCCCGATCACCAACAGGTCGTTAAGCAAAAGGGCAACACGTTGCCAGGCTATGAAATAAATGCAAACACGGCGTAATGACGACAACACCCCGTGGTAACCATATTATGGACACTGTTTGGAACATCCAAGACGAGTATCTTGTTCCCGTAACGTGTACTGGGACACTGACTGAAAGCTCTCTGAAAAAGCATCACTTTTAAGAAGGAAGGCAGTCAGTGAAGCCATTCCAGATGCCATTGTGTACATATAGCGAGGCTGGGAGGAGGGGGGGGGGTCAAAAGCTGTATCTTCTTTTTCTCCCTGCTGATTTCAATTATCACACAGGCGCACTAGTTACAGTAACTGTATATTTATATACTTGCAGAAAGCAAACGACGAAAAAAAAAAAAAAAAGCGGGGGGGGGGGGGGGGGGGGGGGGGCTAACAAAATAAGAGGACTTTTCTGTCGGCTGGTTCAAGTCTGGCATAGCTCTGCACGACAGCAGCATGCTGGTGTTCAACGTCACTGCAACACCCACACGTCACCGACAGCAGCATGCTGGTGTTCAACGTCACTGCAACACCCACACGTCACCGACAGCAGCATGCTGGTGTTCAACGTCACTGCAACACCCACACGTCACCGACAGCAGCATGCTGGTGTTCAACGTCACTGCAACACCCACACGTCACCGACAGCAGCATGCTGGTGTTCAACGTCACTGCAACACCCACATGTCACCGACAGCAGCATGCTGGTGTTCAACGTCACTGCAACACCCACACGTCACCGACAGCAGCATGCTGGTGTTCAACGTCACTGCAACACCCACACGTCACCGACAGCAGCATGCTGGTGTTCAACGTCACTGCAACACCCACATGTCACCGACAGCAGCATGCTGGTGTTCAACGTCACTGCAACACCCACACGTCACCGACAGCAGCATGCTGGTGTTCAACGTCACTGCAACACCCACACGTCACCGACAGCAGCATGCTGGTGTTCAACGTCACTGCAACACCCACATGTCACCGACAGAAAAAGAGACTTGGGTTTGATGCAGAAACCGTTGCCATGCCGACGGTCCATTCAGAATGCTACTACTACCACTACTACGTCAACACAACTACGACTGAGATGCAGTTGCATTACAAACGAAATCATAGGCTGAGTGCGCTAGTGAACTAGATCTAACTAGGCACTGGAGTAGCTCTAGCTACAGGAACTAACGAGCAGAAAGAGTCAGCGTAGCTAAGGACACTGAAGTAACCGTAACTAGAACTAACCAGCACACAAAGTAGTGTTAACTACTAAAGTAGCTCTAACTAGGAGAACTAACTGACACAATAAGTAGCTCCAACTAGGAGAACTAACACAGTAAGTGGCTCTAACTAGAACTAACTAACACAATAAGTAGCTCTAACTAGAATTAACTAATTAGGAGAACTAACACAATAAGTAGCGCTAACTAGAAGAACTAACACACACAATAAGTAGCGCTAACTATTACTCTAAAGTACTCTAAAGTACTTTGCAACTAGAACACTGAAGTACTTTACAACTAGAACACTGAAGTACTTTACAACTAGAACACTGAAGTACTTTACAACTAGAACACTGAAGTAGTTTACAACTAGAACACTGAAGTACTTTACAACTAGAACACTATAGTACTTTACAACTAGAACACTGAAGTACTTTACAACTAGAACACTATAGTATTTTACAACTAGAACACTGAAGTACTTTACAACTAGAACACTGAAGTACTTTACAACTAGAACAAGAACACTGAACACTGAAGTACTTTACAACAAGAACACTGAACACTGAAGTAGTTTACAACTAGAACACTGAACACTGAAGTACAGCAGGAAGTTAGTGAAGCTGCTAGAAAAGAGGCATTTGACTTCCATTGTGTCGTTCCTGTTGTTAAATTTGGTGCGTGCGTGTACTGGAACTGAAGGCAGTTCCGTGGGGGTTAATGCAGAAAGGAAGAGGGGTGGAGTTAATCTGCTGACTGATGTCATCCCGGATCAAGGAAAATGCAGTCGACAACCAGCTGCACTCTTACAACGCTTTTTGAAGTTTTCACCCACAATATTTGTGACCATCTATCAAATCAGAAATATTTATAAATCTTCCCCCCCCCAATTTTTTGTTGTTGCTAAAGCTATTCCAGTTCGGTTACGTTGTCGAGGAAATTTTTATTACAATCCAGCACCCCATCCCAGTTTCCTTATTCCCTCCCCCCCCCCCAACACACACACACACACACACACACACACACACACACACACACACACACACACACACACACACACACACACACTGTCATATCTAAATACCTCAACAATTAACTACTTGCTTTTTTTTTTTACACTTCGACCTAATTAAAAAGACAAAAGACAACAACAACAACAAAGACCTGCCGGATGCTGTCAGTGTGCAGTGTTACAGTGCCTTAGTTTTCACTCCGCCTATCAAAGAGTTACAGTGCCTTAGTTTTCACTCCGCCTATCAAAGAGTTACAGTGCCTTAGTTTTCACTCCGCCTATCAAAGAGTTACAGTGCCTTAGTTTTCACTCCGCCTATCAAAGAGTTACAGTGCCTTAGTTTTCACTCCGCCTATCAAAGAGTTACAGTGCCTTAGTTTTCACTCCGCCTATCAAAGAGTTACAGCATGAAATACAGCAAGCTGCAGGGCTGAAGCACAGGCACATGAAAAAGAAAGTCATCTAGACCGCGAGAGAACAGGGCTCAAGAAAAGGGGGTGTGTGAGGGGGGAGATGGAGGGTGGGGTGAGGGGGGAGATGGAGGGTGGGGTGAGGGGGAAGATGGAGGGTGGGTGAGGGGGGAGATGGAGGGTGGGGTGGGGTGGGGGTGGTGCTGGGGTCGGGTGAATACCGTAGAGTAGTGGCGCTGGCGGATAGCACGTGGCTGTTGTTGCTGTTGTTGTTGTTGTAGGGCTGCAGCTGGTTGCTCAGGCAACGGTTGCCCTGGCAACATAGAGCTAGCGGTGGCGGTGAGAGGGGGGTGGTAGTAGAGTTGGGGGAGGGAGGGGCGGCCACCCCGACCCTTCAGCCGGCCTACCCGTTCCCGCTGCTCCTCCTCTCCACAACCCCCCACCCCTCGGACCCAGCGGCTGCTGGCTGCACTGTCGCTGCTCCCGTCCCTGACGGAGGTGTTCATGTTGTCGGCGCCCTCGTACTTGGCGAACAGGTCTCTCTTGGACTGCAACCACAGAAGAAAACAACCGTAAACGTCTGATTAAAGATGAGCAATGACAAAAACAGGTCTCTCTTGGACTGCAACCACAGAAGAAAACAACCGTAAACGTCTGATTAAAGATGAGCAATGACAAAAACAGGTCTCTCTTGGACTGCAACCACAAGAAAATAACCGTAAAAGTCTTATTAAAGGTGAACAACGGCGACAAAAACGATTTCTCCTGGACTGCAACCACAGGGAACAATAACGTTTTAAAGGTGAACAACGGCGACAAAAACGATTTCTCCTGGACTGCAACCACAGGGAACAATAACGTTTTAAAGGTGAACAGCGATGACAAAAACGTGGTCAAGCTCAGCCACAAGGACAAAATTAATGTGGTCAAGATGACCCACAAGGACAAAACCATGAAGTCATTATCAATGTAAACGTAGCACAGTACCTAGCCCTGTGGCCAATATTTCATGCAATGGGAACCAAAGGGAAGCAACACTTGCTAACCCTCAGTCAGTTTATAGTCAGAAGTCTGTAGGAGTTCTGTTACTTTTCTGTCGTATTATATTCAAGACAAGCTTGCTTTACAGATGTCCTCACATTAAGCAAAACATATACAGATTTCTGTCGTTTGTTTTCTTTATTAAGCTGACCGTAACACCCAAGAACTAACTAACTAACCGCCTCTTGGACCACCACCTTTGAATCATCTCGACGCCGTCACCACAAGTGACCTGACTGCACCACCCTCAAGAACAGTAACCCTGAAGTTCCTCACACACACATCCGCCAACGCACAAAACCACAGTAGCCTCCCTTGTGCCATCGGCCTGGCCTCCCCGCCACCTGCGCCAACTCCACCGACAGCGGACATTGAGCCAAGCGTTTTCCTTCTTCCCTCAGGAACGGCGAGCGGCTCAAAATGGAAATTAGTCAGATATGAACTGAATGATATCCAGCTTATCGTTGCCGTCACAGTCGTGTGGCACCAAGGACTAGCAATGTGTGTGTGTGTGTGTGTGTGTGTGTGCGCGCGTGCGTGCGTGCGTGCGTGCGCGCGTATTTGTGTGCGTGCGTGCGTGTGTGTGTGTGTGTGAGGGCGCGCGCGTGGTATGTGTGTGTGTGTGTGTATGTGTGTGTGTGTGTGTGTGTGTGTGTGTGTGTTGTGTGTGTGCGTGCGTGCGTGTGCGTACGTGCGCGCATGTTTGCATGCATGCGTAGGTTGGCCTATCAGTTAATAGTCAGGTTGGTGTTGGGCAGAACGAAGTAAGACCTGAAAGACCCCCCCCCCCCCCCCCACCAACACACACAGAGCAACACCAGCCCTGAGAACCGCCGTAAGAACCGTTATTGTCTGGCAGCAGAACCTTGGTGTCCACAAACCGCCACACGGGTCCAGCCACAGCCAGCCCTTATCTCACTGGCCGAAAGAAAAGAGCCAGGCTGAAAAGCATACCCCCCCTCACCTCCCTCCCCCCCGGCCCCCCAACCCACCCAGCCGTCCCCTCGAGTCGATCCGTCATAAGGAGACATCAATCTCTGCAGTACACGACACGTCTGTCGGGGAGATATCTCGGCAACAGCCATCACAGCTCGCTCTCGTTGCTACACAGCCAAACATCGATCACCGGCCCGCCCTCGACTGAAGGCCACCCCACCCCACCCCACCCCACCCCACACACCAACCCCACCCACCCCACTGCGACCTGTGCTGCTGTGTTGCTGGCTGGCCTTCCTCCTCATGGTTTGAAGTGTGCGGGGTGAAAAATGGGGAACGAAGTGGGGGGATGGGGGGGGGGGGGGGACAAAAAGAATTGATCATTGGCTATAACGGCAGAGCTCAGGAGCTGTGTGAAAGTGGAGATGGACGTCCTGGACTCCCGTCCCTAATCACCTACGGTTCTGTGGACGTAAAGCAACACTCCAATCAGCTGTAACGGCAATGCTTTGGCCAGCGGTAAGGCGAAACACTGATACACACTGGCGCCATGCTTTGGGCCCAGCGGTAAGGCGAACACTGATACACACTGGCGCCATGCTTTGGCCCAGCGGCAAGGCGAAACTGATACACATTGGCGCCATGCTTTGCCCAACGGTAAGGCGAATCGCTGATACACACTGGGCGCCCATGCTTTGGCCAGCGGTAAGGCGAAACTCTGATACACATTGGCTATAACGGCAATGCTTTGGCCCATAGGTAAGGCGAAAGGCTGATAAAGGACATTTTGCAATGTGGCTAGTGTCATAAAGCGTGTTAAAACACTGATAAAGGGACACTGTGCTAGGTGCCTAGTGTCATAAAGCGTGTTAAACACTGATAAAGGACACTGTGCTAGGTGCCTAGTGTCATAAAGCGTGTTAAACACGGATAAAGGACACTGTGCCAGGTGGCTAGTGTCATAAAGCGTGTTAAACACGGATTAAAGGACACTGTGCTAGGTGGCTAGTGTCATAAAGCGTGTTAAACACTGATAAAGGACACTGTGCTAGGTGGCTAATGTCATAAAGCGTGTTAAACCGGCCCTGCAGGGCTCAGCAGGGGCCTCATTATAAACGATGACGACTTCGCAGCTCCAGACTGGTACACCCTGCTGTCAAACATCTGCTGGGGGCGGGTATGAAGGAGGGATAAGAGTGTTTGAGGGGTGTCGTAATCCGTGACCGACTTAGTGCACCACATCGTACGCTTAAACACAGACACAAGCTGGATAGGCTAGTGAACTGAATGACGTTTACTGTCGTTTTAATACGTGTGATTTTAGCACGGAAAGAAATAGTTTAATAGAAAGCCTTATCAGCGTTGCAAGT
>OY757551.1:2162675-2186739 GCA_963584105.1 Alviniconcha strummeri | reverse complement strand
GTTGGTGAAGAGTTATCAGACCAAGTTCAGTTTGCCAAAAGAGGAAAGCGAAGCGCCGATGTTGCTGTTGTATCTGTTGTTAACAGTATGCGTGCACATTTACATAAAGCAAATATCGGTGTCCATCGGATCTGTTGTTAACAGTATGCGTGCACATTTACATAAAGCAAATATCGGTGTCCATCGGATCTGTTGTTAACAGTATGCGTGCACATTTACATAAAGCAAATATCGGTGTCCATCGGATCTGTTGTTAACAGTATGCGTGCACATTTACATAAAGCAAATTCCGGTGTTCAGCTCATGTTTTTATTTCATTTTTTTAAGTGCTTTCAATCTGCTTCTCATAAATTACGAAAGTGTGGGACGGGGGTGAGGAGAGGGGGGGGGCCGCAATGGCGGAGGGAGTAAGTTCACCAGCTGACCGATGTCCGCATAACTGCTGTTTAAACAGAGACATCAAGGAAACAGTAGTGTTTCCACCGTTCAACACTCCGACACCAGTTGACAACCCTGTCCACCAAAGATTCCAACGTGACAGCATATTATCCACCAAATATTTCGACACCAGTTACCGGAATTGTTCTCCCCAAAATTGCGACACCAGCTGAGAGCACAGGGTTCAGGCAAACATTCTGTTTACAGCCAACGGAATCTTGTTCAGTCACTATTTTCACACAGGTATGCATCAATACTGCCCACCAAATACGCCGACATCGAGACGCATATACGTCTCCCTCTGTTCTGACCCGCCATAACGGCTAGGAATATGTCCATCTCCCTCTGTACTGACCCGCCATAAGGGCTAGAACATATGTCCATCTCCCTCTGTACTGACCCGCCATAAGGGCTAGACATATGTCCATCTCCCTCTGTACTGACCCGCCATAAGGGCTAGACATATGTCCATCTCCCTCTGTACTGACCCGCCATAAGGGCTAGACATATGTCCATCTCCCTCTGTACTGACCCGCCATAAGGCTAGACATATGTCCATCTCCCTCTGTACTGACCCGCCATAAGGGCTAGACATATGTCCATCTCCCTCTGTACTGACCCGCCATAAGGGCTAGACATATGTCCATCTCCCTCAGTCTCTCCGTTGACACCGACTGATAGTTTTTCTGTTGACACTGACTGACCCCGCCGTGACAGCTATGGTGGCTACTTCCGACAGAAGCAAACGACACGGACGGAAGCCACTTCATCTTCCACACCAACAGCACGCCACTTCATCCTGAGAGAGAGAGAGAGAGAGAGAGAGGAGAGAGAGAGAGAGAGAGAGGAGAGAGAGAGAGGAGAGAGAGAGAGAGAGAGAGAGAGAGAGAGAGAGAGAGAGACAGACAGACAGACAGACAGACAGACAGACAGACAGACAGACAGACAGAGAGACAAAGAGAGAGACAAGAGAGAGAGAGGGGGGGAGAGAGACAGACAGACAGACAGACAGACAGAGAAGGGGGAGAGAGAGAGAGAGAGAGAGAGAGAGAGAGAGAGAGAGAGAGAGAGAGAGAGAGAGGTGAGAGAGAGAGAGACAGAGACAGAGACAGAGACAGAGACAGAGAGACAGAGACAGACAGACAGAGAGAGAAAGAGACAGAGAGAGACAGAGAAACAGAGAGAGGCAGAGATAAAGACAGGGTGGGGGGGGAATAGTGGGGTACACCCAGTTTAATGTGACCTAAGAACGAGGAGAAGGTAAACATTCGTTCAGTGACTGATGTTTTTTCTCGTGTGTCACAAGGGGGAAAACACCGCAGGCAGGGGGCGAGGGGTTGGGGGGGGGGGGGAGGTGGGGGGGAGGGGTAAAGAGACAGATGATCAGACGATCAATCAAACAAATCTTGCTGGTCCGCACGACTGCCTGTGTTTGCTACAGAAGAGAAAGCCGCAAGCGTTTATTTATATCATCACAACAAGGCAATGAACACCTAAAGTAAAGAAATGCAGTTTGTGTTGATTTCTCGCTATCTTGGTGCACGCAAAACAGTCTTGGTTTCAAATGAGAGATTAGATGACACACCGCTCAATACCTGGCGGTTAAACAGCTGCAGGGAAGACCTTCATTAGCAAACAAACGCCCCCCCCCCCCCCCCCCCCCAACACACATCGGCAAGAGAAACACTGAGTTCATGTAGCAAGTAAGATTCACCCCCCCCCCCAACACACACACACACACACACACACACACACACACACACATCGGCAAGACAAACACTGAGTTCATGTAGCAAGTAAGATTCACCCCCCCCCCCAACACACACACACACACACACACACACACACACACACACACACACACACACACACACACACACACACACATCGGCAAGACAAACACGGAGTTCATGTAGCAGGTAGGATTCAGCAACGAATGGGCCTGTGGTGCAGCTTCCTCTTCCAGTGAGTCATTCCTAATGGCCAGCCGTGGTATGTCCGTGAGTGATGCCAGCAAGACTCTAGTCAACTATGGCATGTCTGTGAGTAGTGTCAACAAGACCCTAGTCAACTATGGCATGTCTGTGAGTAGTGTCAACAAGACCCTAGTCAACTATGGCATGTCTGTGTGTAGTGTCAATAAGACCCTAGTCAACTATGGCATGTCTGTGTGTAGTGTCAACAAGACCCTAGTCAACTATGGCATGTCTGTGTGTAGTGTCAACAAGGCCCTAGTCAACTATGGCATGTCTGTGTGTAGTGTCAACAAAGCCCTAGTCAACTATGGCATGTCTGTGAGTAGTGTCAACAAGACCCTAGTCAACTATGGCATGTCTGTGTGTAGTGTCAACAAGACCCTAGTCAACTATGGCATGTCTGTGTGTAGTGTCAACAAGGCCCTAGTCAACTATGGCATGTCTGTGTGTAGTGTCAACAAGACCCTAGTCAACTATGGCAGGTCTATGAACAGGATCCTAGTTAAAAACGCGGAAGTCCAATGTTTTGAAGCTGGTCATTCACGTGTTCCGCTGTGGTCATTCACACCACTAAACACCTGGTCCACCGTGGTCATTCACACCACTAAACACCTAGTCCACTGTTGTCATTCACACCACTAAATACCTGGTCCACTGTGGTCATTCACACACTAAACACCTGGTCCACCGTAGTCATTCACAACACTAAGCGCCTGGTCCACCGTGGTCATTCACACCACTAAGCACCTGGTCCACTGTGGTCATTCACACCACTAAACTCTTCGTCAACGACTCGGCCTGTGCTAAGCCTAACACGCAGAACAGACTGTGAAACACATAGAAGAGATTTGAGACAAGCAGAACAGACTGTGAAACACACGGAAGAGATTTGAGACAAGCAGAACAGACTGTGAAACACATGGAAGAGATTTGAGACAAGCAGAACAGACTGTGAAACACATGGAAGAGATTCGAGACAAGCAGAACAGACTGTGAAACATGCGGAACAGACTGAAATACGAAGAAGAGACTGTGAGATGTACAGAACAACTGTGAGGCAGGCATAACCGATAGACACGCAGAACAGACTGTGAGATGTGAGAGAAGACTGCGAGACAGACAGAACAGACTGTGAGACACAAAGAACAGACTGGGAGAAACACACAGAACAGACTGAGACATAGAACAGTGAGACACACAAAACAGACTGGGAGACACGTTGAAGAGACTATGAGACACACAGAACAGACTATGAGACATGCAGAACAGACTGTGCAACACACGAAAGACTACGAGACACACAGAAGAGACTGCGAGACGTGCAGAACAGATTGTGTGTCACACAAAAGACTGTGAGACACACAGAACAGACTGTGAGAGATACAGAACAGACTATGCGAGACCCCCCCCCCCCCCCCCACAACAACAAAAAAGACTGTGAGACACACAGAACAGGCTGTGAGGCAGACTGTGAGACAGAACAGACTGTGAGACAGGCGGCCGACGCAGCAGACCAGCCGTGGGAAATAGAAGGGAAAGCCGCTGTGTGCACGTGATGGCGACAACCCGGCGGACAGAGCCGCTAATATTTCAGCTGCAGGCGTTGCTCTTGATGAAGTGCGGGCCGAAATTAAAGTCCATCACTCAAGGCTGGTAACACAAAATCCCAGGTATCATTTCAGCCGCACATCTTGCTGATGTAGCGGAGGCGGGCAGAGGTCAGAGTTTGTCACTCAAAGTCAATTGTCAGCACAAACTGCCGCGAGCCGTACTCACTCTTCATTGTGCTGTTAACACGTCTTCAATGTGCTGTCAACATGTCTTCAGTGTGCTGTCAACATGTCTTCAGTGTGCTGTCAAAATGTCTTCATTTTGCTGTCAACACGTCTTCAATGTGCTGTCAACATGTCTTCAGTGTGCTGTCAACATGTCTTCAATGTGGTGTCAACACGTCTTCAGTGTCTTCAGTGTGCTGTCAACATGTCTTCATTTTGCTGTCAACACGTCTTCAGTGTGCTGTCAACATGTCTTCAGTGTGCTATCAACATGTCTTCAGTGTGCTATCAACATGTCTTCAATGTGCTGTCAACATGTCTTCAGTGTGCTGTCAACATGTCTTCAATGTGCTGTCAACATGTCTTCAATGTGCTGTCAACATGTCTTCAATGTGCTGTCAACATGTCTTCAATGTGCTGTCAACATGTCTTACTTGCTTCATAGAGACAGGGGCACACAGAGACAGGGACAAGTAGAGACAGGGACACGCACAGAGACAGGGACACGCACAGACAGGGACACACAGAGACAGGGACACGTAGAGACAGGGACACACAGAGACAGGGATACGTAGAGACGGTCCCACTGAGGGTGACCAATGTGTGCACCCCTGAGACACTGAGACATTTACAATTGTCAAAACCTTTCTCGTTTCACAAACCCCTTCTTCAGTCCCATTGCCACAAGATACGAGAGAGAGAGAGAGAGAGAGAGAGAGAGAGAGAGAGAGAGAGAGAGAGAGAGAGAGAGAGAGAGAGAGAGAGAGAGAGAGAGAGAGAGAGTGTGTGTGTGTACTGTAGGCACTGAATCTTGAAAACATGTTCATTAAAGAATGTGAAAGCGCTTGAGGCTTGTGCGGGTTACCAATTATAATAATAATTATTACATGTGAAAGCGCTTGGGGCTTGTGCAAGTTAAGCGCTCCAAGTACCAATTATAATAATAATTATTACATGCATTATAATACTTATTGTTACAAGCAGTACATGTTAGACGTGGTCAACACGCCTCATCGAGTCCGCCAGGTGACGTCAGCAGAGCGGAGCCAATCAAACCGAGGCTGCAGGCGAGGGAATAATTAAGCCGTGTCTATTTTACCCCACCTCCCAGTCGTCGTCACGGCCCGCTGCCTACAGGAGGTGTGCCGCGGGGCCCAGGCACGTTTTTCTCCTCTCTTTTATGCCCCTCAATCTCTAAGTGTGGCGCGCGGAGCGAGATGCGAAGCGGTTTCAGCAGAATTGGAAGGAATGTTTTTGTGTTCGTGCACAGCGCTTCTTGGTCTGCTCTACAGGATAATCACCTGCATAGCGTGGTAGTGCGGGAACAACAACAACAACAACAACAACAACAACACACACACACACACACACACACACACACACACACACACACACACACACGCGCGCGCGCGCGCGCGCGCGCGCACACTCACTCACTTACACACACACACACACACACACACACACACACACACACACACACACATACACACACATCACGCAACACACTCACCACCACAGTCTCTCACACATCTTTGTTTGCTCGCGCGCGCGCGTGTGTGTGCGTATGAGTGTGCGCGCGTGTGTAAATGTGCCACTAGTAGAAAGAGAGACAAACAGACACATTTTTATACATAGAATGACACACGCACACACTAAAGAAGACAGAGACGTACCGATTAAAACAATGTCAAACACAAGAGAGAAGTACGGATTAAAACGAAGACAAAGACAAAATAAAAGTACCGATGAAAACAAAGTCTGACAATCACAAAAGTACCGATTAAAACAAAGATAAACACAAGAGAAAAGTACCGATGAAAACAAAGTCAGACAAACAAGAGAAAACTACCGATGAAAACAAAGCCAGACAAACACAAGAGAGATGTACCGATGAAAACAAAGTCAGACAAACACAAGAGAGATGTACCGATGAAAACAAAGTCAGACAAACAAGAGAAAACTACCGATGAAAACAAAGCCAGACAAACACAAGAGAGATGTACCGATGAAAACAAAGTCAGACAAACACAAGAGAGAAGTACCGATGAAAACAAAGTCAGACAAACACAAGAGAGATGTACCGATGAAAACAAAGTCAGACAAACACAAGAGAGATGTACCGATGAAAACAAAGTCAGACAAACACAAGAGAGAAGTACCGATGAAAACAAAGTCAGACAAACACAAGAGAAAAGTACCGACGGAAACAAAGCCAGGCAAAATCAGAGGCTGACAAACTGACCTGTAACGCCATCAGCCAGATCATCATGGACTCGTGGTTCTCGGCAGTCAGGTAGACTTCCTTGCCATCCACACTGCAACAGGTAACCACACAGGTAACCACACAGGTAACCCAGACATATCAAACAGGCGCTACTGACACTCACAGTACCTGTGAACAGTCAGACCAGAAGCAGAACAGCCTGTAGTACCGGCCACAGTACCCGTCACTGTGTCTGTGTAAAGTCAATGATGACTCGGGCACTGTTCGAGGGCCTGACGCGGCCTCGTGCTTTGGATCGGGCCGTTCACACGACGAGCAATCCTGTGCTCTGCAGAAACAGGCGGTCACGTGCAGGCTTGGAGTCACCATAGCAACAGATGCCCCCCCCGCTCTTGTCACTGCCACACAGTCATGGATGTAGCTACAGGTCTATGCACCCAGTCATGGATGTAGCTATGGGTCTATGCACACAGTCATGGATGTAGCTATGGGTCTATGCACACAGTCATGGATGTAGCTATGGGTCTATGCACACAGTCATGGATGTAGCTATGGGTCTATGCACACAGTCATGGATGTAGCTACAGGTCTATGCACCCAGTCATGGATGTAGCTATGGGTCTATGCACACAGTCATGGATGTAGCTATGGGTCTATGCACACAGTCATGGATGTAGCTATGGGTCTATGCACACAGTCATGGATGTAGCTATGGGTCTATGCACACAGTCATGGATGTAGCTACAGGTCTATGCACACAGTCATGGATGTAGCTACAGGTATATGCACCTAGTTATGGATGTAGCTATAGGTCTATGCACACATAGATGTAGCTATAGGTCTATGCACACATAGATGTAGCTATAGGTCTATGCACACATAGATGTAGCTATAGGTCTATGCACACAGTCATCTGTCAGCAGCACTGCTGGCCTGTAGCCTTTGACAACCGTCGGTTCTGTCGCCAGCCACTTCACTTTGTCAACTCGGCATGACGTCACCAGCACTGCGCAAATGGCAGCGCCCTGTCCTCACGCTGATCACGTTTCACATGGCGCCTTCCTGTCGTCCTGACATGACGTCACTACTACTGTGCAGTATGGCAGCGCCCTGTCCTCACGCCGATCACGTTCCATAGGCACCTTCCTCTTCCCCTGGCATGACGTCACTACCACTGTGCAATATGGCAGCGCCCTGTCCTCACGCTGTCCCATGCCACAGGGCACTTTGCTCTTGCCCAGGCAAAACCACCCACGTGTGGGAAGCGTGTGGAAGGGGCGGGCATCACAAGGCCAAAGTAAGCATCCCCTATCAAGGCAGAGGAGCTGACGTCAGAGTAGTGAGGTAAGGGTGCCAATAATGATGAGGGGGCACGGTAAAGTACCGGCAATTGGGAACGCCAGGTAAGACAGGGGTGGTGACGTCAGAGTTGTGAGGTAAGGGTGCCAATAATGATGAGGGGGCACGGTAAAGTACCGGCAATTGGGAACGCCAGGTAAGACAGGGGTGGTGACGTCAGAGTTGTGAGGTAAGGGTGCCAATAATGATGAGGGGGCACGGTAAAGTACCGGCAATTGGGAACGCCAGGTAAGACAGGGGTGGTGACGCCAGAGTTGTGAGGTAAGGGTGCCAATAACGATGAGGGGGCACGGTAAAGTACCGGCAATTGGGAACGCCAGGTAAGACAGGGGTGGTGACGCCAGAGTTGTACGTGGTCATGATATAGTGACGTCAGATAGTGCTCATGACATCAGAACTGTAATCATGACGTAAGGCTAACTAGCTTCCGGGACGGTAGGGCGGTGGTGCCGCTTGCAAGGGAGGATGATGATGATGATGATGATGATGATGATGAAGGAGAAAGATGGCAAAGACTGGAGGATGACAGAAGCCAAACCGAGACTGACAACTAAGAGAAGGTGAAAATGCAAGTGTTCGGTGGTCACCAGCAACCCGGTCGTCGGCAAAGGGGCTTGGCGCTGGGGGCAGGGGGACGGCGGCTACAGCAATACGGGCCGGAGAGGGAGACAGAGAGAGAGAGAGAGAGAGAGAGGGAGACAGAGAGAGACAGACAGAGAGAGACAGAGAGAGAGAGAGAGAGAGGGAGACAGAGAGAGACAGAAAGAAAGACAGAAAGCGTCTCCGAAACAGCCGCTAAATTGCTTCACTCCTTTTTCGCCTTTACTTCAGTGACAATAGCGGCGATAATTCCCTTCGGGCGCCAGAGAAATTGATCCACATCTTCCCTGCTTCTGTCTTCTTCCCGTTGATCCACATCTTCCCTGCTTCTGTCTTCTTCCTGTTGATCCATATATTCCCTGCTTCTGTCTTCTTCCCGTTGATCCATATATTCCCTGCTTCTGTCTTCTTCCTGTTGATCCATATCTTCCCTGCTTCTGTCTTCTTCCTGTTGATCCATATCTTTCCTGCTTCTTTCTCCTTCCTGTTGATCCAAATCTTCCCTGCTTCTTTCTTCTTCTCGTTGATCCAAATAGTCCTTTCTTCTTTCTTCTTCCCGTTGCTCCAAATCTTCCCTTCTTCTTTCTTCTTCCCATTGATCCAAATCTTCCCTGTTTCTTTCTTCTTCCCGCTGAAAAGCGAACCGATCGACTGAACGCGACAACTTGGAACCAGCCCAACCACAGCCACGACCATCAGGAAATGATCTTTTCACCCTGTGTGTCTCTCTCCACCCCACCCCCACCCCGCTTTTTTAAATTTTTATATCTTCTTTTCTCCCTGTATTTCTCTCTCCCCCCTCCCCCCCAATCACACCACCCTGCCTTTTTTTTTTCTTTTCTTTTTTAAATTCTTTATCTTCTTTTCTCCCTGTATTTCTCTCTCCACCTCACCCCCACCCCGCCTTTATATATATATATAAATTCTTTATCTTCTTTTCTCCCTGTATTTCTCTCTCCACCTCACCCCCACCCCGCCTTTATATATATATAAATTCTTTATCTTCTTTTCTCCCTGTATTTCTCTCTCCACCTCACCCCCACCCCGCCTTTATATATATATATAAATTCTTTATCTTCTTTTCTCCCCGTATTTCTCTCTCCACCCCGCCTTTTTTAAGCACTGCTACAGAGTGGGACACATGAGTATTCGGGGGCTGGAGACTTCCTTGCGAAGCAACAGGAATAACGCGACAAGCAAAGCAAAGACAGAAGGATTAGCTGGCTAAAATCGATGGTGGACAGAAAGGGGTCTCCGACAAGCACCTGGCCAACGGTGGGGAGGATGGGGGGGGGGGGGGGGGGGAGACCAATCCAATACAGCGACAGCTGGCTGGCCTGGATAGAGAGAGAGCATGCAGTCCTCATTACTGTCACACTGCAATCATTCCCGCAAGGTGAAGGTCGGCAGTGCAATGAGGTAAATAAGCAGAATAAGGACATGTACACTTCAGCGAAAAAGGAAAAAAGGACAATGAAAAGAAGGAAGACTGTGCGTGCGTGCGTGCGTGCGTGCGTGCGTGCGTGCGTGCGTGCGTGCGTGTGTGTGTGTGTGTGTGTGTTGTGTGTGTGTGTGTGTGTGTGTGTGTGTGTGTGCGTGTGTTTACATGTGCGCTCGATCAGGCGTGTTCGCCGTTGCAAAATCATTTGCCCACAGATACTTCACCCAACTCACGCGCGCAAACACACACACACACACACACACACACACACACACACACACACACACACACACACACACACACACACACGCACGCACACACAGAGAAACACACACACACACACACACACACACACACACACACACACACACACACACACACACACACACACAGACGGCTCAAGCAGGGCCCCACCCCAGCCCTCCTCCGCTGTGAACTACAGCTGCTGATAGGTGTTTATTTGTATGGGACAGCGAGAGAGGGACTGGCACTGACATGATGACGAACTGGTTCTGGTTGTCCAGGTCCAGGGAGATGGCGGCCCCCCGCAGCTCCACGTGTCCCATCGGCGGCTTGCAGCGCGCCTCCTCCTCCGACTTGTGGTACAGCAGCTGCCCGCGACTCTCGTCCAGCACGCACCACAGCCTCCGGCGACCCTTCAGGCGGTTCAGCGCTGCCGCACACAGCAACACGTCACAGAACACGTCACAGTATTACAGTAACACGTCACAGGACACGTCAGAGTACACGCCACAGTAACACAGCAACATGTCACAGTACACGCCACAGTAACACAGCAACACGTCACAGTACACGTCACAGTAACACAGCAACACGTCACAGTACACATTACAGTAACACAGCAACACGTCAAAGTAGCACAGCAAAACGTTCACAGCAACTTACAGCAACACGTCACAGTAACACAGTATCACGCCACAGTAACACAGCTACATGTCACAGTAGCACAGATACACGTCACAGCAACACGTCACAGTAACACCACAACACGACACAGCAATACGTCACAGCACCACATCACAGTAACACAGCAACATGTCACAGTAACACAGCAACACGTCACAGTAACACAGCAACATGTCACAGTAACACAGCAACACGTCACAGTAACACAGCAACACGTCACAGTAACACAGCAACATATTCACAGTAACACAGCAACACGTCACAGTAACACAGCAACATGTCACAGTAACACAGCAACATGTCACAGTAACACAGCAACACATCACAGTAACACAGCAACACGTCACAGTAACACGTCACAGTAACACAGCAACATGTCACAGTAACACAGCAACATGTCACAGTAACACAGCAACATGTCACAGAAACACGTCACAGTAACACAGCAACACGTCACAGCAATACGTTACAGTAACACAGCAACACGTCACAGCAACACAACAACACGACACAGTAACACAGCAACATGTAGAAGTAACACAGCAACACGTCAAAGCAACAGGTCACATCAAAGCCGCAACACGTCCACAGCAACACATTCACAGCAACACATACACAGCAACAACATACATATCAACATACACGTGCACATACATCAACAACATATATAGCAACACATTCATATCAACACACACACAAAACGACACATTCACATCAACACATTCACATTAACAATAAACACATCAACACACACTCACAGCAACAACATACACAGTAAAACATATTATACAGCAACACACACAGCAACAACATAGACACAACAACCACAACAACAGCAACAGCAACACACACAGACACACACACACACACACACACACACACACACACACACACACACACACACACACACACACCACACACACACACACACACACACACACAACACACACACAAACAACATACACACACATCAACACATACATAGCAACAAACACACACAGCAACAACACAAATCAAAACACACACACACACATCAACACATACACATCATAAACATACACACAATAACACACACCAGGACATACACAGAAGCAACCCACACAGCACACACATCAAAAACATACACAGCAACAACATACACAACGACCCACATGAACACAGCAACAGCACAGACATCAACACCCACATCAAAACATACTCATCAGCAATATACACACAACAACACACAACAACACACATACAGTAACACATATACACAGGTCAACACACAGTAACAATACACAAGCTACAACAAAGAACAATACAGACACACATATTAACACGCACACACCGAAACACTTACTCCTCGTGCTTAAAGAAGAGACGACCCACACGACTTACCGCCCCCCCCCCCCCCCCCCCCAACCACTTTCCATGTTTGAAGTAAAAATTACCCCAACGATTTAACACCCCACCACGCCCCATCCCTTTTTTGGGGGGTCTGAAGTGACTAACCCCAAAGACCCCCACCCCCTTCATGTTTAAAGTGGAGACAGCGCCACAGAACACACCACCCATTTTTTTGTCTGAAGTAGAGACTACCCCCAAAGACCCCCCTCCCCCCCCCCCCCCCCCCCCCGCCTTTCATGTTTACAGTGGAGACAGCGCCACAGACTTACCTCCCCCTCCCGGCTTGAAGTACAGATAGCCCGACAAACTGGCCCATGCCGCCATCTTGATCCTGTGACGTGCCTGGCGTCCACTAATCCTGTTACTGACGTTGCGCAGTGATCCTGTCGCTAGGGTGGCAGGCTTGCGGCCACTGTCGGCCTGTGGCCTCGCTCAGCCAGTCCGGCCAACCAGCACCCGTCCAGCCATGCACGTTCCGCACGCCACCTGGTCCCACTCACACACACTCTGTCGCCCTAATCCCGGGGCGGTTACAATCCTGTCACAGTAATCCTGGGGGTGTTACGATCCTGTGGCAGTAACCCTAGTGGTGTTACGATCCTGTCAGTAATCCTGGGGGTGTTACGATCCTGTGTAGTAACCCTAGTGGTGTTATGATCCTGTCACAGTAATCTTGGGGGTGTTACGATCCTGTGGTAGTAACCCTAGTGGTGTTACGATCCTGTCACACTAACCCTGGGGCTCTTACGATCCTGTCACAGTAATCCTGGGGCTGTTACGATCCTGTCACAGTAGCCCTAGGGCTGTTACGATCCTGTCACAGTAATCCTGGGGCTGTTACGATCCTGTCACAGTAATCCTGGGGCTGTTACGATCCTGTCACAGAAACCCTGGGGCTGTTACGATCCTGTCACAGTAGCCCGTCTAGCTGAGTGATCCCGTAAGCTGCCCTTGTATCCAGGGATGCCCATCCACTAGGGCTGAGCGCCAGCAATGGTTCTTGTTCACATCCAGGACCACGTCACACTTGAGTTCCATACGGCATCCTGGCCGTTGCCCAAGAGGACTGGACACTGGTCATCGTCTTCTTCACGTCCTGCACTCTCCACACCAAATACTGCAAGCCCCCGAAAACAAACACTTATTCTCTCCAGGCAAAGCACGTGTCCGCCAGTGAAAAAACACTATACTCCCAAGACAAAACACTATGCTGTCCAGAAAAAGAAAAAAGAAAAACTTTAAAAAACAAAAACAAAAAACGAACAAACAAAAACGTTAAGTATTTTCCAGGCGAAAGACTGTAATGTGGACACAGAACACTGTTATCTCAAAAGAGAAGACTGTAGTCTCCAAACGAAACGCTGTAATGTTGAAGATCAGAGCCGGGAACAACCCCACCAGGCACGATCCCGGGATTGTAGGTGATCCTGACAATCTGCGTAATCCTGCGGTCCTGCAGGTCAGAGACAAGCACAGATCCTGATGACCTCTGAGCCTGCCATGCTGTTCGGGTGGGGTGGGGTGGGGTGGGGTGGGTGCGGGGTCTTGGGGAGGACTGCTCAGTGCTGAGCAGATGAATCCTTCAGCAGGAAATCCTGGAGGCTGTGCGGCTGGAGATGCTGACGGCACGTGACTCTGACCATGACCAGGCCGCCTCCTGCACACACACACACAGGAGCAGTGTTTAACATGGGGCGTTTAACCTTTCACTGCACACACACACACACACACACACACACACACACACACACACACACACACACACACACACACACACACACAGGAGCAGTGTTTAACATGGGGCGTTTAACCTTTCACTGCACACACACACACACACACACACACACACACACACACACACACACACACGCGCGCGCACGCACGCACGCACACACACACACACACACACACACACACACACACACACACACACACACACACACACACAGGAGCAGTGTTTAACATGGGGCGTTTAACCTTTCACTGCACACACACACACACACACACACACACACACACACACACACACACACACACACACACACACACAGGAGCAGTGTTTAACGTGGGGCGTTTAAGCTTTCACTGCACACACACGCACGCACACACACACACACACACACACACACACACCACACACACACACACACACACACACACACACACACACACACACACACACACTCACAGGAGCAGTGTTTAACATGGGGCGTTTAAGCTTTCACTGTGTAACACTACGCTGTGAACAACTCTTTAGGAACCGTCATGGAACTCGCAGAGAACAAAGGGCTAAACTACGTGGTCCTTTATTCCCCATTCCCATCAGAATACCATCTCGCCCTGAACAGGCATAAATAAAACACTGATTGATTGAGACTGTCCGCCCACAATGTCGCTACGTCACTTCCGGGATTAGGGCCAACACTGCAGGCAGTGAAGAGGGCGAGAGTGGGCGAACGTTGCCGAGACACGGAGGCCCACATCCGGCCCGTGGCACCATCCTGATCAGGCAGCCCGGTCGGCGGGCCAGCTCAAAGACGCGCTTCAGTTCAGCGCATCGGACGCGCGAAGTGCACTGGCTGTCACGTGAAATAACTCCTTTGAAAGGAGAGCTGATCGATGGACAGTCAGACCCGAACAGGCCACAGTTATCCACTGGACAACACGGCCCCACCAGGCAGGCCACACTCATCCACTAGACAACACGGCCCCACCAGGCAGGCCACACTCATCCACTAGACAACACGGCCCCACCAGGCAGGCCACACTCATCCACTAGACAACACGGCCCCACCAGGCAGGCCACACTCATCCACAAGACAACACGGCCCCACCAGGCAGGCCACAGTTATCCACTGGACAACACGGCCCCACCAGGCAGGCCACACTCATCCACTGGACAACACGGCCCCACCAGGCAGGCCACACTCATCCACTGGACAACACGGCCCCACCAGGCAGGCCACACTCATCCACTAGACAACACGGCCCCACCAGGCAGGCCACAGTTATACACTAGACAACACGGCCCCACCAGGCAGGCCACACTCATCCACTAGACAACACGGCCCCACCAGGCAGGCCACAGTTATACACTAGACAACACGGCCCCACCAGGTAGGCCACAGTTATACACTAGACAACACGGCCCCACCAGGCAGGCAAGGTGATCAAATGACGGGGACAGTGACGTATTTGAAATCGCTAGGTGCCGTAAACACAATGTCGATGAGACCGTTACTTCACGTAAACACCGTGATATGACAGACCGTTACTTCACGTAAACACGACACGTCAGACCGTTACTTCACGTAAACATCGTGACATGTCACACCGTTACTTCACGTAAACACAATGACATGTCGGACCGTTACTTCATGTAAACATCGTGACATGTCAGACCGTTACTTCACGTAAACACAATAGCATGACAGACCGTTACTTCACGTAAACATCGTCACATGGCAGACCGTTACTTCACGTAAACACAATGACATGTCAGACCGTTACCTCACGTAAGCACAGTGACATGTCAGGCCGTTACTGCACGTAAACACAGTGACCATTGCTTTTCGTAAGCACAGTGACATGTCAGACCATTGCTTTACGTAAGCACAGTGACATGTCAGACCATTGCTTCACGTAAACACAGTGACATGTCAGACCATTGCTTCACGTAAACACAGTGACATGTCAGACCATTGCTTCACGTAAACACAGTGACATGTCAGACCATTGCTTCACGTAAACACAGTGACATGTCAGACCATTGCTTCACGTAAACACAGTGACATCTTAATCATGAAGCGCTGGAGACACAATGACATGTGAAATCATTCAGTCAGGTGTTCAGAACCCATTCAGACCCCTGTTTGCGACCCACTCTGACCCGTTTTCCTGGCGTTCTGATACCCACGTTAATAAACCTCTGAGACTTGTGTTACTGACCCACTAAGACCTGTTATTGACCCACTAAGACTTGTTATTGACCCACATGTAGTGTCATGGTCCACCCCCTTCGCATTAATCGTATTAATGTGGTTGTGTGATTGTGTGAAATCATATTAATGTGGTTGTGTGATTGTGTGAAATCGTATTAATGTGGTTGTGTGATTGTGTGAAATCGTATTAATGTGGTTGTGTGATTGTGTGAAATCGTATTAATGTGGTTATGTGACTGTGAAATCGTGTGACTCTGGTTGTGTGATTGTGTGAAATCGTATTAATGTGGTTGTGTGATTGTGTGAAATCGTATTAATGTGGTTGTGTGATTGTGTGAAATCGTATTAATGTGGTTGTGTGAAATCGTATTAATGTGGTTGTGTGATTGTGTGAAATCGTATTAATGTGATTGTGTGATTGTGTGAAATCGTATTAATGTGGTTATGTGATTGTGTGAAATCGTATTAATATGGTTATGTGACTGTGAAATCGTGTGACTCTGGTTGTGTGGTTGTGTGAAATCGAATTACTCTGTGACTGTGTAAAATGTTATGACTGCATGGTTGTGTGATGTTTGAGGTCGACCCACTGTGTGGTTGTGTGGCTGTATCATGGCGTGTATGTCCTTGATGTGTAGTTGTATCATGCTGTGCACGTTCATGATGTGTAGTTGTATCATGCTGTGCACGTTCATTATGTGTAGTTGTATCATGCTGTGCACGTTCATGATGTGTAGTTGTATCATGCTGTGCACGTCCATGATGTGTAGTTGTATCATGCTATGCACGTTCATGATGTGTAGTTGTATCATGCTGTGCACCTTCAAGACGTGTAGTTGTATCATGCTG
The DNA here is from genome assembly GCA_963584105.1 of Alviniconcha strummeri. Taxonomy (NCBI): domain Eukaryota; kingdom Metazoa; phylum Mollusca; class Gastropoda; family Provannidae; genus Alviniconcha; species Alviniconcha strummeri. The sequence continues at coordinate 2,169,817 of OY757551.1, read as the reverse complement.
TGCACGTTCATGAGTTGTATCATGCTGTGCACGTCCATGATGTGTAGTTGTATCATGCTGTGCACGTCCATGATGTGTAGTTTTATCGTGCTGTGCACGTTCATGAATTCTATCATGCTGTGCATGTTCATGATGTGTAGTTGTATCATGCTGTGTACGTTCATGATTTGTAGTTGTATCATGCTATGCACGTCCATGATGCGTAGTTGTATCATGCTGTGCACGTCCATGATGTTTAGTTGTATCGTGCTGTGCACGTTCATGAATTCTATGATGCTGTGCATGTCCATGATGTGTAGTTGTATCATGCTGTGCACGTTCATGATTTGTTGTTATATCATGCTATGCACGTCCATGATGTGTAGTTGTATCATGCTGTGCACGTTCATGATTTGTAGTTATATCATTCTATGCACGTCCATGATGTGTAGTTGTATCATGCTCTGCACGTTCATGATGTGTAGTTGTATCATGCTGTGCACGTCCATGATGTGTAGTTGTATCATGCTATGCACGTCCATGATGTGCAGTTGTATCATGCTATGCACGTTCACGATGCAGATTACATCAAATGTCTAGCGGCAGCTCTCAGTGTTTCCGGTGCTGTCCTTAGAGATGCCTGGCCAAACGGCCAAATCATGAAATATGCATGACACAGGATCTAACCCACAAACAGGAAAACAGACAAAATATTCTGATCCAAATCTTCTTCCCCTTGTCGTCCTGTTCTCTCTAAGCGACATAACACACACACACACACACACACACACACACACACACACACACACACACACACACACACACACACACATACAGGCACACACACACACACACACACACACACACACACACACACACACACACACACACACACACAGGCACAAGACCATTAGCAAACAAACAAAAGAAGCTAAAAGACTGAAAGAGTAAGAGGACTAGGCAGAAAAGGAGGAGATAGGAAAGAGGAATCAAATGACAGCCCTGAGATCCCAGATAGAGTTCAGACAACCCCGGCCTCCCTTCAAAGACAACAGCAGCAGAATGAATGGAAACACGGTGAAAATGACAGTGAATAATTAAGATGCAAACACACCAGTGAACAAATAAGATGCACACACAGCATTGGCAATGAACACATGAGATGCACACACAACAATGACAGTGAACACCTCAGATGCACACGCAGCAATGACAGTGAACACATGAGATACACACACAACAATGACAGTGAACACCTCAGATGCACACGCAGCAATGACAGTGAACACATGAGATACACACACACAGCAATGACAGTGAACACATGAGATACACACACAGCAATGACAGTGAACACATGAGATACACACACACAACAATGACAGTGAACACATGAGATACACACACACAACAATGACAGTGAACAAATACGATGTAGATACAGCAATGACAGTGAACACATGAGATGAATACAAAGCAATGACAGTGAACACATGAGATGAATACAAAGCAGTGACAGTGAACACATGAGATGAATATAAAGCAGTGACAGTGAACACAGGAGATGAACACAATGACAGTGAACACATGAGATGCATACACACAATGCGTAAATGGTGCTGACAATTATTGCAATTATTTATAAATGACGAAGACATAACGATATCCCCATTTTGCATGTGTCAGCGGTACAACAAAAAACATGTTGATCATAAACAACAGGAGTCTAATAATTCAAGGCAATCTCTCTGTGTGTCTGTCTATCTGTGTGTGTGTGTGTGTGTGTGTGTGTGTGTGTGTGTGTGTGTGTGTGTGTGTGTGTGTGTGTGGTGTGTGTGTGTGAGTGTGTGTGTGTGTGTGTGTGTGTGTGTGTGTGTGTGTGTGTGTGTGTGTGTGTCTCTCTCTCTCTCTCTCTCTCTCACACACACACACACACACACATACACACACACACACACACACACACACACACACACACACACACACACACACACACACAGAGTGCGGTAACAGCAGTAATGTGTTTATCAGTGATGTGATAAACGGTGATCCTGGCCTCTGTTTATCAATCACTGGTCTGCAGAGTAAACTTCATGAGCTAACAATTAAATAACATATTTGAGTCTCTCTGTGTGTGTGTGTGTGTGTGTGTGTGTGTGTGTGTGTGTGTGTGTGTGTGTGTGTGTGTGTGTGTGTGTGTGTCTGTCAGCCTGCACATCTGTTGGTAACGATGCCAGTCTGCGTGTCACGATGCGTAATTACTATCCAGTCAGCCCTAGGCCTAGACCAGAAAAAAAGAAGAAGAAAAAAAAGCAGTCTCAACGTGATGTCATCTTTCTGAGGTGTTGATCGTGGTGAAGGCAGCCGAGTACTGGAGTCTGTCACTGGGGCCGAGGTGACGAGGGTGCAGACACACACGTCGGTCGTGACTTCCACACTGGCAGCCCCCCCCCCCCCCCCCCCCGCTGCGCAGTCAACACAGGCGCGTGCAGCAGAAAGAGCAGAGCGGTTTTGTCCCGGCCACAGACAGCGTGGGCCCCGCCACAGACAGCGTGGGCCCCGCCACAGACAGCGTGGGCCCCGCCACAGACAGCGTGGGCCCCGCCACAGACAGCGTGGGCCCCGCCACAGACAGCGTGGGCCCCCGCCACAGGACAGCGTGGGCCCCGCCACAGACAGCGTGGGCCCCGCCACAGACAGCGTGGGCCCCGCCACAGACAGCGTGGGCCGGCGTGGGCCCCGCCAAGACAGCGTGGGCCCAGCCACAGACAGCGTGGGCCCCGCCACAGGACAGCGTGGGCCCCGCCACAGACAGCGTGGGCCCCGCCACAGGACAGCGTGGGCCCCGCCACAGGACAGCGTGGGCCCCGCCACAGACAGCGTGGGCCCCGCCACAGACAGCGTGGGCCCCGCCACAGGACAGCGTGGGCCCCGCCACAGACAGCGTGGGCCCCGCCACAGACAGCGTGGGCCCCGCCACAGACAGCGTGGGCCCCGCCACAGACAGCGTGGGCCCCGCCACAGGACTAGTCACGACTCGGACACGCGTGGGGAGCGAAGCCAGTCAATCACCCGGTCCACTTGGGTGTGTCACTACCTGTGCACCACACGTGGACGTAAGAAGGCTCCGTAGTCGAGGTGGGGAGGGGAGAGATAGGGGTGGAATGGGGAGGGGAGTGGGGGAGGGGAGGGGAGGGGATTGGGAGGGAGAGAGGGTTTGATCCAAGGGACAAATGGCACATGGAATTCTATCTTTCCTTCTTTCTCTCTACACCCCCACCCCCTCTCTCTGTGTCTCTCTCCACCCCACCCCTCCTCCACCCCCCCTCCTCTCTGTCTCCGTCTCTCTCTCCGCCCCCCCCCCCCCACCCCCTCATTGTCTGTCTGTCTGTCTCTCCACCCCCTCCATCCATCTGTTTCTCTCCATACCCCCCCCCATCTCTATCTCTCTCCACGCCTCCTCCCTCTGTCTCTGTCTGTCTCTCTCCCCCCCCCCACCTCTCTCTCCACCTCCTCCACCCATATCTCTCCACCTTCACCACCACACTCTCTGTGTCTCTGTCTCTCTCTCTCTCCACCCTCAGCACCCTCTCTCTCCATCCCCACCCCTCTCTGTCTCTCCACCCTCAGCACCATCTCTCTCCATCCCCACCCCTCTCTATCTCTCCACCCTCACCACCCTCTCTCTCCATCCCCACCCCTCTCTATCCCTCCACCCTCACCACCCTCTCTCTCCATCCCCACCCCTCTCTATCCCTCCACCCTCTCTCTCCATCCCCACCCCTCTCTATCCCTCCACCCTCACCACCCTCTCTCTCGGTGAATGTTTGGAAGGCGCTTTGTGAGGAAGAGAAAGGTGGTTGGGTGGAGTGAGAAGATCGTGAAGAAGTTAAAAACAACTTCTCTTTTGGGTCTTTATGTCTTTCATTCAACTTGAGGGAGTGTACGTACGTTTGGAAACGGGCCAGTCAGTCTATTCCCACCAGCTTAGCACGCACCGACTGATGTCAACAAGTACCGTCTGCTAGCACCGATAATACATATAGGTGTGTGTGTGTGTGTGTGTGTGTGTGTGTGTGTGTGTGTGTGTGTGTGTGTGTGTGTGTGCACGCTTTGTACTTTACAGCCTGCACAGCGACACACACGTACACACCGCACAAAACACACACACACACACACACACACACACACACACACACACACACACACACGCACACACACACGCACAAACACACACACACACACACACACACACACACACACACACACACACACACACACACACACACACACGTCCTCTCTCGTTTGCCTCGTCATCGTCAGTCATTAAGAGTTGCAACGTTGACAGTCGGTGTAGAACGTAGACCAACACCGGCCTCAGACCCTGCACCCCTCGTCACAGTTCACACAGTCAGCACCCCCTCGTCACAGCACAGTCAGCACCCCTCGTCACAGCTCACACAGTCAGCACCCCTCGTCACAGCACAGTCAGCACCCCTCGTCACAGCTCACACAGTCAGCACCCCTCGTCACAGCACAGTCAGCACCCCTCGTCACAGCTCACACAGTCAGCACCCCTCGTCACAGCTCACACAGTCAGCACCCCTCGTCACAGCACAGTCAGCACCCCTCGTCACAGCTCACACAGTCCAGCACCCCTCGTCACAGCTCACACAGTCAGCACCCCTCGTCACAGCTCACACAGTCAGCACCCCTCGTCACAGCACAGTCAGCACCCCTCGTCACAGCTCACACAGTCAGCACCCCTCGTCACAGCACATCGCTATCCCACCCACGGCTGGATGGACAGATGCAGGAAGAAACCACCTACCTCCTTCTGCCTGTCCTTTGTTGTCACCGTAGCTGTCCTTAGCTGTCACACAGTGTCCGTTCGACACAGGTAGCTGTCCTTTGCTGTCAACGAGTGACTGTTTCTAGACACCGGTAGCTGTTGTCCATCGCTGTCACACAGTGACTGTTTCCAGACACTTGTAGCTGTCCTGAGCTGTCACACAGTGACCGTTTCCTGATACCGGTAGCTGTCCTTAGCTGTCACACAGTGACCGTTTCCTGACACCGGTAGCTGTCCTTTGCTGTCAGTGAGTGACTGTTTCTAGACACCGGTAGCTGTCCTTCGCTGTCAACGAGTGACTGTCAGTCAGTAGGCTAACTGTGCAGTGCGCCCCATGTGGACAGCTAGGCCTCTCAGTAACAACAACACCCCGCCACCCGCCACCCGCCTCTCAGTAACAACAACACCCCGCCACCCGCCACCCGCCTCTCAGTAACAACACCGCGCCACCCGCCGTGTTCACCGCACTGCCCCGTCTGTCAACACCACAGCCAGTCTCTGCTCCGTGCTGCCGCGGTTCCCACACAGGCTCTCGACGGGGGTCTTATCGTTCTCTCCCGAACAACTGTTCCAGCTGTGTCACGGTTAAGAATCAGCAGTGAAGCCCGTTTAACCATGAGGCAGTTAAAGCGGAGTTCACTTGAACACGCCTGTAGTCTGGCCTGCACTGCTTGTAGCATGAGGACTAAACATAGAGAGCGGCACACGCCTGTGCTTTGGTTTGCACTGTATACTTGTGTTTAATCAGCTCAGTGCAGTCTGAGAAGTGCTAAGTGGCTATTGCTATAGACAGCACACGCCTGTGGTTTGTGGTTTTAATCATGTGGCAGACTGGGAAGAAGTACGAGTTGTTACTATTGCTACAGACAACACACGCCTGTAGTGTGGTTTGCACTATATATATATCAACCCGACATCCGAGGACATGAAACCCCACATCATATATATATATGCGTGTGTGTGTGTGTGTGTGTGTGTGTGTGTGTGTGTGTGTGTGTGTGTGTGTGTGTGTGTGTGTGTGTGTGTGGCAGAGACATTCTGTAGTAGAAATTGGGAAGAAGGGCAAAAGACTCGTTCTGGTGGCTGTTATCTCTAGAATCAGAGCGAGGTTTTCTTTATGGATACATCACTCTGTCTAAGCGTCATCCACTGTACAGTCAGCGGTTTTAAAAACGTCGTCAGGAAAGGCGACAGCGTCAGTGTCCACGTCATCCCGGACACAAGCCAGTCTTGGCTAGCAGTCCAGTCTTGGCTAGCGGACAGAAACCAGTCTTGGCTAGCGGACAAAAGCGAGTTTTGGCTAGCGTACAGAAGCCAGTTTTACAGAAGCCAGTCTTAGCTAGCGGACAGAAGCCAGTCTTGGCTAGCGGACAGAAGCCGGTCTTGGCTAGAGAGTGTACAGACAAGGGGGAGCACCTGCCGTTTTGACACCCAGCTTACCAACCAGGTGCAGAAACCTTTTAGCATAGCATCTTGCCGCCATTATCCCACCCCACCTCCATCACCCCACCTCCATCACCCCACCTCCATCACCCCAAACGCACCTACCGTCATTTAGTGTCCGGTGGAATATGGTAAAAAGACGCGTAAATGTCCAACCATTTCGATGCTACTGATTTTATAGTTCAGTGGGTCGATGCGGTGTACGATAAAGGGATATAACTCTGGCACTAGCAACGACCTGGAACTTTGGCAAAAGAGAGGGACTTGCACACAATGAGTAACTTGAGCTGTTTCTTTTCTCTGCCCACCCACACAATCAGTAAATTGAGCTGTTTCTTTCTCTGCCCACCCACACAATGAGTAAATTGAGCTGTTTCTTTTCTCTGCCCACCCACACAATGAGTAAATTCAGCTGTTTCTTTTCTCTGCTCACCCACACAATGAGTAAATTCAGCTGTTTCTTTTCTCTGCCACCCACACAATGAGTAAATTCAGCTGTTTCTTTTCTCTGCCCACCCACACAATGAGTAAATTCAGCTGTTTCTTTTCTCTGCCCACCCACACAATGAGTAAATTCAGCTGTTCCTTTTTCTCTGCCCACCCACACAATGAGTAAATTCAGCTGTTCCTTTTTCTCTGCCCACCCACACAATGAGTAAATTCAGCTGTTCCTTTTTCTCTGCCCACCCACACAATGAGTAAATTCAGCTGTTCCTTTTCTCTGCCCACCCACACAATGAGTAAATTCAGCTGTTCCTTTTCTCTGCCCACCCACACAATGAGTAAATTGAGCTGTTCCTTTTCTCTGCCCACCCACACAATGAGTAAATTGAGCTGTTCCTTTTCTCTGCCCACCCACACAATGAGT
>OY757551.1:2091696-2162475 GCA_963584105.1 Alviniconcha strummeri | reverse complement strand
GGATACCTGTTTTAACGGACTGGGTGTGACACATATCATGGACTGTTAGTTTAACGGACTGGGTGTGACACATATTATGGATACCTGTTTTAATGGACTGGGTGTGACACATGTCATGGACTGTTAGTTTAACGGACTGGGTGTGACACATATCATGGATACCTGTTTTAATGGACTGGGTGTGACACATATCATATGGATACCTGTTTTAACGGACTGGGTGTGACACATATCATGGACCGCCGTTTTAACTGACTAGGTGTGACACATATCGTGGACCGCTGTTTTAACTGACTGGGTGTGACTCATTTATGGATGTTGGTTTGACTGGCTGCCGCTATTACAAAACAAACGAACAAACAAACAATGAAACAAACACACAAACAAAACAAATAAGCCCAACGGTTCGTCCTCAGCCGGCATCACTTCAGCTAGCCACACACACCCAGCCGGCATCACTTCAGCTAGCCACACACACCCAGCCGGCATCACTTCAGCTAGCCACACACACCCAGCCGGCATCACTTCAGCTAGCCACCACACACCCAGCCGGCATCACTTCAGCTAGCCACACACACCCAGCCGGCATCACTTCAGCTAGCCACCACACACCCAGCCGGCATCACTTCAGCTAGCCACCACACACCCAGCCGGCATCACTTCAGCTAGCCACACACACCCAGCCGGCATCACTTCAGCTAGCCACCACACACCCAGCCGGCATCACCCTGCTGGACTTCAGCTAGCCACACACACCCAGCCGGCATCACCCTGCTGGACTTCAGCTAGCCACCACACACCCAGCCGGCATCACCCTGCTGGACTTCAGATAGCCACCACACACCCGGCCGGCATCACCCTGCTGGACTTCAGCTAGGCCACCACACACACCCGGCCGGCATCACCCTGCTGGACTTCAGCTAGCCACCACACACCCAGTTGGCATAGCACGCGGCTAAACGTCTCTCTCGGCGAAATTCACACACACACACACACACACACACACACACACACACACACACACACACACACACACACACAATCACTCTCTCTCTCTCTCTCTCTCTCTCTCTTCTCTCTCTCTCTCTCATCACTCAACACTCCACTCACTCACACACACACACACACACACACACACACACACACACTCACACACACACACACACCCACACACACCACACACACACACACACACACACACAACTCACTCACACACACACACACACACACACATTGAATACAATGAAGTAGCCCCCCCCCACACCACACACACACATACACGCCATCATCATCATCATCATCATCATCATCGTCATCACTGCATAAATGCACCCCCAGGAGGTGATTTGAACCAGGCCTGTCTTAAGCTGGAGTTTATTCCGCCCCTGTTCCCACTTGTTCGCTGGAGTTTATTCCGCCCCTGTTCCCACTTGTTCATCAGGCCACTAGTAGACTGGAGTTCGAGTCAGCAAAAACAACTTTTCCTCTTCCCACAGCAAAGTCTTATCAGTTGGTCTACACTTGCTCTCATCAAACCACAGCGATCTGAACGTGCTGGCGCACAGCTAGTCAACTACACACATACACACATCCACTGAACGTGTTGGCACACAGATCAGCTACACACACACGCGCGCACACATACACACACACTCAGTCACACACACACACACACACACACACACACACACACACTCTCTCTCTCTCTCTCTCTCACACACACACACACACACACACACACACACACACACACACACTCGCTCTCTCTCTCTCTCTCTCTCTCTCTCTCTCTCTCTCTCTCACACACACACACACACACACACACACACACACACTCTCTCTCTCTCTCTCTCCCTCTCTCTCTCTCTCTCTCTCTCTCACACACACACACACACACACACACACACACACACACACACTCTCTCTCTCTCTCTCTCTCTCTCTCTCTCTCTCTCTCTCACACACACACACACACACACACACACACACACGCTGCCCGTGTCGGCACACAGGTCAGCTACACACACATCGACTGGCAGGTCCGGTGCCTCAGTGCAACCCACTGCAGCGGCCGATATAAGCACAGCCACAGACGGCTGGCTGGTGTGCAGACATTGCGTGACAACGGGCAATGACATCGTGCTGCACGTCACCGAGGAAACAGGCTGAGTAACCACCAATAAAGCCCCCGTATCTCACATTAGCACCAGGCAGGTGTTTACAGGTGCGGAGCACGACACGCAGCGACTGATACGCTAAAGTGTGAAAGTGCAACACAGGTGGTCGGGCTGCGCCAACGTGCATACATAGTAATTACTCTGCTGCACACTTGTACAAACACACGGGCACTTTAAAGCCTCCACCCTCCCCACCACACACTCGTACACAGACGCACGCACACACGGACATAAACACACCAGAGAGAGAGAGACGTACCTTCAGTTTCAGTTCAGAGAGTGAGAGGAAGATGTACCGTCCTTCAGTTTCAGTTGAGAGAGAGAGAGAGAGAGAGAGAGAGAGAGAGAGAGAGAGAGAGAGAGAGAGAGAGAGAGAGAGAGAGAGAGAGAGAGAGAGAGAGACGTACCTTCAGTTTCAGTTGCGCAAGGTGAACGAGAAGCAGTAAAGCTGTCAGCCGACTGAAGCGCTCGGCACGACTACTCCATACGGCAGCGAAGTGAAGCCGCCACAGTCCACAACACACACTGCATGACGATTTCCGCTCCTCGCCTCGTCCTGAGGGTCGCGATCACCGTCTGACGCAGCGCCTGTCCCGTGCCCGCGTAACCACGCCATCCCAACGGCACGACCCCGCACATCCCGGTGAGCCAACGGGGACCGGCCGATCAGCGAAACAGTCACCAAGATTTCAATGAGTATGTATTGAGTGCAGTGACACACACACACACACACACACACACACACACACACACACACACACACACACACACACACACGTGTGAGCCGGTGTGGCCTAGCGGTAAGGCGTTAGGCTGGTAAGCGGAAGGACCTCGGTTCGATACCGCTTCGGCTCTCCTTTCTCTTCAAAAAGGTTGTGGTTTGTGGACACGGTCTTGTGACTTTGTCCATCACTTCCTACTGAAACATTAAAATGGCTCTCATCACTGCCCAGAAATCATTCTGGTGGTGACAGTGCAGCGATAGGTATATAACTTCCCTCCCCCCCCCCCCCCATCCCTTGTCCCCGTCTCTAATAAGCCTTATGGCTTCTGTGGACGTTAAGCTCATGTTTTGCTTACACACACACACACACACACACACACACACACACACACACACACACACACACACACACACACACACACACACACACACACACACACACACACACACACACACAGACCGAGTCAGTCTCGTTCTCAAAACGACGAAGCTGGGTAGAGTGTGCGTCCTGACTTATGAACTTCCATGTCCATGCTGCATGATGCTGCTGTTAGTTAGTCATGCTGCTGGTTCTCACGCTGTTGTTAGTCAGGCTGCTGTTAGTCTGCTGTTAGTCATGCTGCTTATTAGTCTGCCGTTAGTCAGGCTGCTGTTAGTCTGCTGTTAGTCAGGCTGCTGTTAGTCTGCTGTTAGTCAGGCTGCTTATTAGTCTGCCGTTAGTCAGGCTGCTGTTAGTCTGCTGTTAGTCAGGCTGCTGTTAGTCAGGCTGCCGTTAGTCAGGCTGCCGTTAGTCAGGCTGCCGTTAGTCAGGCTGCCGTTAGTCACGCTTTTGTTAGTAACGCTGCTGTTAGCCATGCTGCGGTTAGTCATGTTGCTGTTAATCTGTTAGTCATGCTGCTGTTAGCCACGCTGCTGTTCTTCGAGTAGCTGTTAATCTGCTGTTATTCATGCCGCTGTTAGTCACGGTGCTGTTAGTCATGCTGCTGCTACTGCCGTGTTTGCATCCACATCCACTCACTGCTGCCATTTGTGTTGCTGTCACTGCTGCCATTTGTGTAGTTGGTGTCATTTGTGTTGCTGTCACTGCTGTCATTTGTGTTGCTGTCACTGCTGTCATTTGTGTTGCTGTCACTGCTGCCATTTGTGTTGCTGTCACTGCTGCCATTTGTGTAGTTGGTGTCATTTGTGTTGCTGTCACTGCTGTCATTTGTGTTGCTGTCACTGCTGTCATTTGTGTTGCTGTCACTGCTGCCATTTGTGTTGCTGTCACTGCTGTCATTTGTGTAGTTGGTGTCATTTGTGTTGCTGTCACTGCTGCCATTTGTGTTGCTGTCACTGCTGTCATTTGTGTTGCTGTCACAGAAACACGTGTACAAAGCTGTGCTGTGAGAGAAACACATGTACAATGATGTGCTGTGAGACAGAAACGTATATACAATGCCGTTGTATGAAATAGAAACCCGTGTACAGTGCTGTGAGACAGAAACACATGTACAATGCTGTGCTGTGAGACGGAAACACGCGTACAATGCTGTACTGTGAGACGGAAGCACGCGTACAATGCTGTACTGTGAGACAGAAACACGTGTACAATGCTGTGCTGTGAGACAGAAACACGTGTACAATGCTGTGCTGTGAGACAGAAACACGTGTACAATGCTGTACTGTGAGACAGAAACACGTGTACAATGCTGTGCTGTGAGACAGAAACACGTGTACAATGCTGTGCTGTGAGACAGAAACACGTGTACAATGCTGTGAGACAGAAACACGTGTACAATGCTGTGCTGTGAGACAGAAACACGTGTACAATGCTGTGCTGTGAGACAGAAACACGTGTACAATGCTGTGCTGTGAGACAGAAACACGTGTACAATGCTGTGCTGTGAGACAGAAACACGTGTACAATGCTGTGCTGTGAGACAGAAACACGTGTACAATGCTGTGCTGTGAGATAGACGTTTTGGGGGCGCTGGGTGTAGTCGGGCAAATCACGTAAAGTAACTTGAGCAGCTGTGTCTCTGCCGACTAACGACCAGAGGATTAGTAAAATTAGTATAATTATAATGCGCTCATTTACTATGGACTTGAGTTGAACTGTCAGTAAGTGTGAAGTGAGTACACTGCATCACGTGTGAACTGCGCGCAAAGCGTCGCTGTGATGTTGATACACCGTACCATGTGTGAGCTGATCGAGTACACTGCATAATGTGTGACTACACCAGACTGAGTACACTGCATAATGTGTGACTACACCAGACTGAGTACACTGCATAATGTGTGACTACACCAGACTGAGTACACTGCATAATGTGTGACTACACCAGACTGAGTACACTGCATAATGTGTGACTACACCAGACTGAGTACACTGCATAATGTGTGACTACACCAGACTGAGTACACTGCATAATGTGTGACTACACCAGACTGAGTACACTGCATAATGTGTGACTACACCAGACTGAGTACACTGCATAATGTGTGACTACACCAGACTGAGTACACTGCATAATGTGTGACTACACCAGACTGAGTACACTGCATAATGTGTGACTACACCAGACTGAGTACACTGCATAATGTGTGACTACACCAGACTGAGTACACTGCATAATGTGTGACTACACCAGACTGAGTACACTGCATAATGTGTGACTACACCAGACTGAGTACACTGCATAATGTATGACTACACCAGACTGAGTACACTCAACCATGTGTGCGCTGATCCAGTACACTGCATAATGTGTGATAAGCACTCAGAATCATGTTGTAATAAAGCACACTACACCGGACTGAGTACACTGCATTATGTGTGAATCGTTTACACTGCATTATGTGTGAACTGAGTACACTGCATTATGTGTAAATCGTTTACACTGCATTATGTGTAAATCGTTTACACTGCATTATGTGTGAACTGAGTACACTGCATCATGTGTAAACCGTTTACACTGCATTATGTGTTAACTGAGTACACTGCGTCATGTTCAGTACTCTGCATCACTACATACTCGGTGACATTGACACTGACATTTTGACTGACACCTGCTCGACAGGCACACTCTACTGGCACTGACACACTTTGACTGACACCAGGTCGGCACACACCGGCACTGGCACATGACATCAGGTTAGCACACACTGACACCGACACACTCACATTGACACCGGGTTGGCACATACTGGCACTATTACACACTGACATCAGGTTTGCACACATTGGCACTGACACATAGGCCTACTGACGGATGCTGAGTTAGTACATTGTGATCTCCATCGGGTTGGCACACACTGCAGGACACACTGACATCGGGCTGGCACACACTGCACGACACACTGACATCGGGTGGGCACACACTGCACGACACACTGACATCGGGTGGGCACACACTGCAGGACACACTGACATCGGGTTGGCACACACTGCAGGACACACTGACATCGGGTTGGCACTGCAGGACACACTGACATCGGGTTGGCACACTCTGCCCAACGATTATTGCCTCGACAGTGCGGCATGCATAAGAAGAGAAAGAGAGAGAGGGGGAGGGAGAGAGACAGAGACAGTGAGAGAGGGGGAGGGAGAGAGACAGAGACAGTGAGAGAGGGGGAGGGAGAGAGACAGAGATACTAAGTCAGAGAGGGGGAGGGAGAGAGAGACAATGAGAGAGGGGGGAGGGAGAGAGACAGAGACAATGAGAGAGGGGGAGGGAGAGAGACAGAGACAGTGAGTGAGAGAGGGGTGAGGGAGAGAGACAGAGACAGTGAGAGAGGGGGGAGGGAGAGAGACAGAGACACTCAGTGAGAGACTGGGGGGTGGGGTGGGGGGGTTCCGAGAGACAGAGAGAGGAGGCAGAGAGACTGGGGTGCCGGAGGGACGGAGAGACAGAGGGAGGAGGCAAAGAGAGGGAATGAATGAATGAATGAATAAACTTTATTTTACGAGGGCAGTTTAGTAGACACAGGGTCTTTTTACATCCAGCCCTCGCCCATGAGGGACTGATTCTACTAATACTACACATGCACATGTATTTCAGATACAACAAAACTCAAAAATACATCAAAAGGGTAAAGGATATTAATACATACACGTTTAGGGTAAAAAAAAGTGGGGAGAAATCGAACAAACAAAGCAACAAAAAACTTAAAGGAAAAGTCCAAGGTTTTTAAGTATGCAAAATGACCATCGAAATGATTGTCAAATGAGTCTCTAGTTTGAGATTTAACGAAAGAAAACATGGAGAGAAAAAAATTATGTTGTTTTTTAATCGATTTTTTTTTTCTTCTGTAGGCTGGCCGAGACTGCTGTCTCGGGTTCTCCATCAGTCACGTGACTTTCTCGGAAGTGACGTCAGCTGGGGAGTCAGTGGGGTTGCCATCTTAGATTGTTCATTGAATGTGTATATGTGTGGTCGACAAAAAGTACTAACCATGCTGGCCTACTGTATTGCAGCAAACTGTAACAACTCACAAGCAACCCAAAGCATAACTGTGCACGAGTTCTCGCGGAATCGACACGCTGTGAAGCGAAAATGGGTCAAATTTGTACAATTCAAACGAGCTGACTTTGATACTGCGCCTCAGTCACGCCCATTTGTATAGCGAGCACTTCGCTGAGTGCGATTTCGTAAACTTTATGGCGGAATACCAAATGGGGTTTGCTTCAAAGCGGAATTTGTAGGGCTGTCCACAGGGTAACCGACTTGGAAAAAATTCCAGTTCGAATCTCCAAGGATGAAGCTCAGTGAAGAGCAGCAAACACACAGCATGATACCCAAAAACTGAACCCTGATACCCTGAAACAAGCGGTAACAAGGCAAAGACAAAAAGTCTAACACGAATGCCTACGGCAGAAAATGCCCTGAAAGAGAGAGACTGTACACAAACGCCTGTGGCAAAGAAAAAAAGAACAAACCACAAATGCCTGTGGCAAAGAAAGAAAGACCAAATAACAAATGCTGGTGGCAAACGAAAAATGGCTGCCCTAATCAGTCAAGCAAACAGCTGACACCAAATGAAAGAAACAAAACAGCTGAAACCACCTCAAAACCCCAAACGGATGCCTACCTGCAAGCATAAGGTGGAGAAAAAACAAAAACAAAACAACAACAACAACAACAACAACAAAAGCCCCACCAAATCACAATAGTCTAACAGACTACTGTCTGCAACAAAAGAGTGGACGACTACAGTCAGAAAAGCCGCAAAGCAAAAATAACTGTGCCAACGACACTGAAACAGATGGAAAGCCAAACTAACCATAACAAACTCTAAACTAACCCCTCACTGACCCGGCTTCCGTCTAGAAAAACAAAGGCTGCAGACTGATGAAGCAAAACGCTAATCAGGACCACCGATGACAAGCATCGGTTTGTAAACAAATGCAGACAAGAGAAAAACAAAATGGCTGCCCTAATCAGGCAAGCTAACAAGCGGGTACGAAATGGCCAATAAACCAAAGATAAAAAAGAAAGAACGGATGGTGAAAAAGAAGGGGAAAAGAGAGAAAGCAACATTTTCGGAAAAGAAAGAGGAGGCAAGTAATGTCAGCGAGCAACGGGGACAAAGGCTGGATACACGTAATCCATGTACACGATACAACCCACTTAGCAGTGACAACACACGGCAGGGCAACAGACGCTCACGAACTACCCTACACAAAGAAAGAATGAGAAGTCTCGATAAACATCGAGACTACCCCCCTCACTCGTAAATCGTAAATGAACGATATAACTCGAAAAACAAAAGGGCAAGCCAAGAGAAAAAACAGTGACTGGCAAGAACCGGTAACTAGCCCAACCCCAAACCCTATTCCAGGGAGGCCACGAATCGCGTCTATTCAACTAGAACCAACAAAACCTTTTCATTTAGTTACATACGATGAAACAAACAAAGCTAAATTGGGAAAATAAAATAAAACACCCAATAAAATGCAGGCTCCCTGATGAGGTCCAGCCTGTTGTGAAAGCTAGGGTAAACACAAGGTAAAAGACCGAAACGCCACGCACCTAACAAGGTTCGAGAAAGATGAAATAACAAGGAGGAAATAAATAAAGGCCCACACTACTGACAATGGCGTCGGAGCTTCATACTTGGAGATTCGAACTGGAATTTCTTCCAGGTCGGCTACCCTGTGGCTACTAGCCATTTTGCAGCGACTCCCGAGAGTGACGTGGGGCGCATAGGTGCACATGATTTTCAGCGTCATGGCGACGGTTTCGGTACGACAGAAAATGCGTTTTCGTGCAGTTGATAACCCTCAGATCACAATTTCGCCTACATTATTGTTCTCACCGAACTTTAAAGGAAATCGTGTCAAAAATCACCCCAAATCTTGGACTTGTCCTTTAAAACATGTTTAACAACTAGGCTTTTCTAAGCTACACATAAATAAATAAAAACTATACTGATATATATATTATTTTTTTTAGAGAAACAGAGAGAGAATGACAGTGCAACAACTCAATTTTTAGGACTTGTGACTAGAGCTGAAATGTGGACTTTGCGAACGCCACCTAAGGTGCCAGAATAATGTATTATTATTTTGTTGCGGTCATTGACGCAATGTCCACACAATCCGGCACCACTGAGCGAGAGGGGACCCGCGAACACCCTCCTCAAGGGACATAACTGTTAATACTTCCTGCCTGTGGAGAAAGCAGAAGTCCGTCAACGTCTAATGGGACAAGAAACATCTCAGCCGTGGTAGCAGTCGTATTGGGGAACTGGAGAAATTATTTGTTTGCATCAGCAAGAGTGCGTGACCTTGTACCAATGTAAACGATTGCAAAGGTCGACCAAGACGTCAGGAACATTTTGTGAGCAGTTGTCTCAGTTTTGTCTCTACACTCTGGATCTGGATTAGCTTGATGTGATAGTGATACGTCGCCGGACCTAACTTTAGGTATAAAAGTAAAACTGTAAATGCGACGGGAGCGGAGTGCGCGCGTGCAAATCAGGTGGTGCTGTGGGTGTTAGCTTTCTGGACTAAGTTTGAAAGTTGTTGAAATGAACAACAACAACAAAAAAGAAAAGAGGTAGCAGTAATATTTTATGCTCATGCCTCTTATCTCTGTCTTGCTTTTCAGACAGTGACTATGGCGATGATGGACAACATCAACTTCCTGATCTCTCACATCCGACACTCCTTCATCACCAGTGATGACACGGGGATGTGTGAGCTGATCATGGACTGTGAGAACAACCACAACAACAACAACAACAGCAGCCAGGGGTCAGGGTGCAGAAACTCGGCACATTTGAAGAGGTGATGCTTTGATAAAAAAACTAAACAAAACTGAAAACAAAAAAGTTGGTTCTCTGTACTGACAAACAAAAATCCCCAAATCAGTTGGTTCTCAATTCTGACAAACAAAAACACCTAGAAGTAGAAAGTAGAATAGTTGGTTTTCATTATTCTAAATCTAACAAACAGAAAGACCCAAAACAAACAAACCCTCCCTGAACAGTTGGTTCTCAATTCAGATGAAAAACCACAATGGTTTGTTCTCTGACAACAGCAACAACAACAGTGAAAACAGTTGGTTCTTCTCTCTGACAAAAAACAAAAACAAAACCCCACCAGTGGTTGGTTTGGTTATCAGTATACCCATGAAAGAAAAAAAGGGAGGGGAAAAAATGTGTTCTGACAACAACAGAAAAAGCACTTGGTCCTCTGTTCTGAAATGAATAAACAAATGGCTGGTTCACTGTTTCAGTAGTATATTAATTGTTGTGTAGGGTACATGCAGATTTTTTCCCCCCCTCTGTGTTGAGAATCCAGTGGTCCCCAAGGTTCTGTCTGTTTTAAAACCCTATTCTGTCCAGACTGGCCTCAGAGTTACTGGCCTCGGAGGTGGCTACCTGTTAGCATAAGCTTGCCACAGTGAAACCATGGCAATATCATTTGCAGTCCTCAAATGGTGTGACTCTATGAGAATGTGTGTGTGTGTGTGGATGGAATAAATATGAAGTGTCCACTATGTTGGTTTGTCCACATGTCAGTTCATTCCGTACTGTGCCACTGCATGCTCACATGCATGCACACTCACATGCTCATACACATACACACACACACACACACACACTCGCGCACATTCATATATCGTTTGAGGATGATGAACTGACAGGGCCAAAAATTTAACCACAAGAAACAGGCTATTTAACTTTTTTTTTTTATGACAATTGTTTTGTTTTTGAAACAGAAAACAGACAAACAAGAAATAACACATAAAAGTATTAAAACTGCTGAGAAACATTGCCAGAAGTTTTTAGAAAGCAAGGGAAACCACTCTGAAGAGAAAGAAAAATCAGGAGTGCTTCTGTGAGAAAAACTGAAATTGATGTTTTGGCAGCTGGCAGTACTGTCATGGTGTTTTCAGAGAGTCATCGGACCAGAGTGGGAATTTCAGCGATGGGCTAGATTCGCTGGATGGTGACTCATCTCACTCCTACGACATCCTGCCTGACATGGACTATGGTGAGCAGTCTCAGAGACGTGGTCTCAGTACACAAGTCCATGGGACTCTTAGTCTTAAAGACAAAGTGATCAAGCTTGAAGTGATTATTTCAGTCTCTTCTGGCTGCTAGAGAAAGCAAGTGTTGACATAGCGAAGGTGTGGTAACAGAAGAAGAATGAACAGTCTAATGCCTACTGCCTGATTGTCTAGGGGTGTGGTAACAGAAGAGGAATGAACAGTCTACTGCCTGTCTGTCTAGGGGTGTGGTAACAGAAGAGGAATGAACAGTCTAATGTCTGTCTGTATATCTAGAGGGGTGTGAGGAAGAGGAAGAATGAAGAATCCAATAATAATAATCATGTGCATTTATCATGCGCCCATCAATGCCCTGAGTGCTCACATGATGCATATTAACCTAAAGACAATGTTCAGTAAGTACCTGTGTGCCCATGTGAGTGTTCAGTAAGTACCCATGTGAGTGTTCAGTAAGTTACCAGTGTGTGTTCAGTAAGTACCTCTGTGAGTGTTCAGTAAGTACCTGAGTATTCAGTAAGTACCTGTGTGAGTGTTCAGTAGGTACCTGTGTAAGTGTTCAGTAAATACCTGTGTGTTAGTAAGTACCTGTGTGAGTGTTCAGTAAGCACCTGTGAGTGTTCAGTAAGTACCTGTGTGTCCAGGGGCCCACCGGCGACGCTCCAACACGGCACAAAGACTGGACATTATGAGGAAGGACAAGCAGACCAAGGGCAAGATCAAAAACATCTCGTGGAAGGATGCACCTGTGGCGCTCACAGGTAGTGTCTTTTGCTGCCCCCCCACCTCCCTCCCCCATCCTCCACCTACCTTCCCACTCAAACCTGTGGCGCTCACAGGTAGTGTCTTTTGCTGCCCCTCCCCCCCCCCCCATCATCCACCTACCTCCCCATTCAAACATGTGGCACTTATAGGTAGTGTCTTTTGCTGCCTCCCCCCCATCCTCCACCTACCTCCCCATTCAAACATGTGGCACTTACAGGTAAGGTCTTCTGCTGGCCACCCCCCTCCCCCCACCTCCCCACTCAAAGAACCCCCTGTCCTCAACCCACAAAACAATTTCCATCCAGCCTCCCCCCCCCCCCCCCCCCCCGGTAAATAAAAAGAAGCTCCCCTGCCCTGTAGCTTCAGTCAGTCTCTTCAGTATGCATCCTTTTTCTTATTGGTTGATTGATTATATTTCTGTTTGTTGACTGTGGGTTGTTTTCAGTAGGGGAGGGAAGTGGTGTGTTTAGAAAGTCCTCCTGAGCTAGAGGCGGTCCACTGCCACTGACACGATGTCAAAGTGCAAGAACAAACTAACTGTTTGGAGAAAAGGATGCATCATAAATTTGTAAACTGTAATTACTAATGTCTCTTTCTCTCTTTCTTTCCGTTTGTAGCAGAGGAGCACAGTGGCCTGTTTGGAAGGAAGAAAAGAAAGAAAAAGAAAATGAGGCTGTGTGCATAGTATACGTATACATAGTATATGTTTGCTTATTGACTGATGGATTGAGTGAGTGGGTGATTGGCTCATGTTAACAGCGGAGGAGCGGAGCGGTCTGTTTGAGAAGAAGGAGGTGCAGGTTGTTCCTGCAGAGGGGGATGCCAGTGACCAAGAACGCACACCAAAGAAGGTGGGAGGCTGTAAAGGAGGGTTGGGGGTGGGGGGACACTTTCCTGTTCATTAGTTGAGTGACTGTGAGTTGTTCTGCTGTGCATCAGGACTGCTTGCCCCACAGGGGACCAGCCCCCGGGGACTCACTCTGTTCTGTTGCTGTGTCCTGTTGCTGTGTCCTGTTGCAGTGTCCTGGTGCAGACCTGTTTCTGTGTCCTGGTGTTCTGGCCTGTTGCTCTGGCCTGCCTGTTGCTGCTCTGTCCTGTTGCTGCTCTGTCCTGTTGCTGCTCTGTCCTGTTGCTGCTCTGTCCTGTTGCTGCTCTGTCCTGTTGCTGCTCTGTCCTGTTGCTGCTCTGTCCTGTTGCTGCTCTGTCCTGTTGCTGCTCTGTCCTGTCATTGGTTTTGCGGTGGCATTTGCCAAGAGTGTTTTTAGTGGTCCCTGGAAACTCCCCCTGCACTGTGACTATGATCTGAAGTGATGTGGTTATTGTTATCATGTTGTTATGATTTAAAGTGGTGGGGTTATTGTTATCATGTTGTTGTTATGATTTGAAGTGGTGGGGTTATTGTTATCATGTTGTTGTTATGATCTGAAGTGGTGGGGTTATTGTTATCATGTTGTTATGATTTGAAGTGATGTGGTTATTGTTATCATGTTGTTGTTATGATCTGAAGTGGTGGGGTTATTGTTATCATGTTATGATTTGAAGTGGTGTGGTTATTGTTATCATGTTGTTATGATTTGAAGTGGTGTGGTTATTGTTATCATGTAGTTGTTATGATTTGAAGTGGTGGGGTTATTGTTATCATGTTGTTATGATTTGAAGTGGTGTGGTTATTGTTATCATGTAGTTGTTATGATTTAAAGTGGTGGGGTTATTGTTACCATGTTGATTTGCAGGCATGGCAGCTCTCTAGGCTGCTGGAAGACTTCAGCAAGTACGGGGAAAACCCCTTCATGGAGTACGCCAGGTTTGATGGCAGAGTAAGTATAGCCACCATCAGAGTGACAGTAACACTGTATGGCAGAGTAAGTATAGCCACCATCACAGTAAGTATAGCCACCATCAGAGTAAGTATAGCCACCATCAGAGTAAGTATAGCCACCATCACAGTAAGTATACCCACCAGCAGAGTGACAGTAACAACACTGTTACAGATCACATGTAAACCATCATACCACTGTATGGCAGAGTAAGTATACCCACCATCAGAGTAAGTATACCCACCATCACAGTAAGTATACCCACCATCACAGTAAGTATACCCACCATCAGAGTGACAATAACAACACTGTTACAGATCACATGTAAACCATCATACCACTGTATGGCAGAGTAAGTATATCCACCATCACAGTAACAGTAACACTGTTACAAATCACACACATAAACCATCACACCACTGTATGGCAGAGTAAGTATATCCACCATCAGAGTAACAGTAACACTGTTACAAATCACACACATAAACCATCACACCACTGTATGGCAGAGTAAGTATACCCACCCTCAGAGTGACAATAACAACACTGTTACAGATCACATGTAAACCATCATACCACTGACCGTTTATTCCCCCTGGCAGTCTAACACAACACAACTCCCTTCATGTTTACAGCACCTACTGTTTATTCCCCCTTCCTCCATCATTATTGTCACAGTGTGTCATATTGTGATTGTACCTGTGGGTGACATTATCAACAAGCCTGTCGCATTGAGTCAGTGAAATTATACTGACTATGTCACTTAGAGTCGGTGAAATCATTATACTATGTCACTTA
The DNA here is from genome assembly GCA_963584105.1 of Alviniconcha strummeri. Lineage (NCBI taxonomy): Eukaryota > Metazoa > Mollusca > Gastropoda > Provannidae > Alviniconcha > Alviniconcha strummeri. The sequence goes on along the minus strand of OY757551.1, from coordinate 2,147,696 downwards.
GAGTCAGTGAAATCATTATACTATGTCACTTAGTGTAAGTGAAATCATTATACTGTCTATGTCACTTAGAGTCAGTGAATTTTTTATACTATGTCACATGTAGTCAGTGAAATCATTATACTGTCTATGTCACTTAGAGTCAGTGAAATCATTATACTATGTCACTTAGAGTCAGTGAAATCATTATACTGACTATGTCACTTAGAGTCAGTGAAATCATTATACTATGTCACTTATAGTCAGTGAAATCATTATGCTGTCTATGTCACTTAGAGTCAGTGAAATCATTATACTATGTCACTTATAGTCAGTGAAATCATACTACCGCCCCCCCCCCCCCTTCTCCCCACTCCCAATCTACCCCCACCTCATATAGTATGAAGATGGGTGTGGTTAGAGGTTGGAGACTGCTGGAATCACATTGTGTTGGTGAGTGAAGTCAGCAGGTGGCAGTCAGTTGGAGCAAAGTGTTATTGTGTTGGTGAGTGAAGTCAGCAGGTGGCAGTCAGTTGGAGCAAAGTGTTATTGTGTTGGTGAGTGAAGTCAGCAGGTGGCAGTCAGTTGGAGCAAAGTGTTATTGTGTTGGTGAGTGAAGTCAGCAGGTGGCAGTCAGTTGGAGCAAAGTGTTATTGTGTTGGTGAGTGAAGTCAGCAGGTGGCAGTCAGTTGGAGCAAAGTGTTATTGTGTTGGTGAGTGAAGTCAGCAGGTGGCAGTCAGTTGGAGCAAAGTGTTATTGTGTTGGTGAGTGAAGTCAGCAGGTGGCAGTCAGTTGGAGCAAAGTGTTATTGTGTTGGTGAGTGAAGTCAGCAGGTGGCTGTCAGTTGGAGCAAAGTGTTATTGTGTTGGTGAGTGAAGTCAGCAGGTGGCAGTCAGTCGGAGTTTAACCTGCAGCAAAGTGTTATTGTGTGGATGAGTGAAGTCAGCAGGTGGCAGTCAGTTGGGGTTGAACCTGCAGCAATGTGTTATTGTGTTGGTGAGTGAAGTCAGCAGGTGGCAGTCAGTTGGAGTTTAACCTGCAGCAATGTGTTATTGTGTTGGTGAGTGAAGTCAGCAGGTGGCAGTCAGTTGGGGTTGAACCTGCAGCAATGTGTTATTGTGTGGATGAGTGAAGTCAGCAGGTGGCAGTCAGTTGGAGTTTAACCTGCAGCAATGTGTTATTGTGTTGGTGAGTGAAGTCAGCAGGTGGCAGTCAGTTGGGGTTGAACCTGCAGCAAGGAAGCCTGGGGGGTAAATGAGGGAATGTTTTCAGGCCCTTTGTCTTCTCTCTCTCTCTCACTCTGAGGAATAATATTTTCAGGCCCTTTGTCTTCTCTCTCTCTCTCTCTCTCTCTCTCTCTCTCTCTCTCTCTCTCTCTCTCTGAGGAATAATATTTTCAGGCCCTTTGTCTTCTTTCTCTCTCTCTCTGAGGAATAATATTTTCAGGCCCTTTGTCTTCTCTCTCTCTCTCTCTGAGGAATAATATTTTCAGGCCCTTTGTCTTCTCTCTCTCTCTCTGTGAGGAATAATATTTTCAGGCCCTTTGTCTTCTCTCTCTCTCTCTCTCTGAGGAATAATATGTTCAGGCCCTTTGTCTTCTCTCTCTCTGAGGAATAATATTTTCAGGCCCTTTGTCTTCTCTCTCTCTCTTTCAGTCCAGCATTTCACCCACAAAGAAGATTGACATATTTTTGACCATGGCCCCGCCTGAGGAGCGTCCCTACCCTATGAATGTGGTTGTCATAACAACCGCCAAGGTCCAGGACCTCATTGGCCTCATCTGCTGGCAGTACACCTGTGAAGGTCGTGAACCCAAACTGCTGTAAGTACACCTGTGAGGGTCGTGAACCAAAACTGCTGTAAGTACACCTGTGAGGGTTGTGAACCCAGACTGCTGTAAGTACACCTGTGAGAGCCGTGAACACAAACTGCTGTAAGTACACCAGTGAGGGTCGTGAACCCAAACTGCTGTAAGTACACTTGTGAGAGCCGTGAACCTAACGATTGTATGATTAAAGATGCACGCACACACCCACCCACTCACCCACCCACCCCCACACACACACACATACACACACACACACACACACACACACACACACACACACACACATACACACACACACTGCACATTATTCCACATGTTAATGAAAATGTACATGTATACAAACACAATGTGCGCTTCAATAAAGAAGCATTATTCATCCACCTTCATTTGGTTTTGTCTGTGTGCATTGTTGTTGTTGTGTGTGTATCACTGACTGTAGGTGTTGTGTGTGTATCACTGACTGTTGTTGTGTGTGCATCATTGACTGTAGGTGTTGTGTGTACATCACTGACTGTAGGTGTTGTGTGTGTATCACTGTTGTTGTGTGTGCATCACTGACTGTAGGTGTTGTGTGTGCATCACTGACTGTTGTTTTGTGTGTATCACTGACTGTAGGTGTTGTGTGTGTATCACTGACTGTTGTGCGTATATCACTGACTGTAGGTGTTGTGTGTGCATCACTGACTGTAGGTGTTGTGTGTATCACTGACTGTAGGTGTTGTGTGTGCATCACTGACTGTAGGTGTTGTGTGTGCATCACTGACTGTAGGTGTTGTGTGTACATCACTGACTGTTGTTGTGTGTGCATCTCTGACTGTAGGTGTTGTGCGTACATCACTGACTGTAGGTGTTGTGTGTACATCACTGACTGTAGGTGTTGTGTGTGTATCACTGACTGTTGTTGTGTGTGCATCACTGACTGTAGGTGTTGTGTGTGCATCACTGACTGTAGGTGTTCTGTGTGTATCACTGACTGTTGTTGTGTGTGCATCACTGACTGTAGGTGTTGTGTGTGCATCACTGACTGTTGTTGTGTGTATATCACTGACTGTAGGTGTTGTGTGTGCATCACTGACTGTTGTTGTGTGTGTATCACTGACTGTAGGTGTTGTGTGTGTATCACTGACTGTTGTGTGTGTATCACTGACTGTAGGTGTGTGTGTATCACTGACTGTTGTTGTGTGTGTATCACTGACTGTAGGTGTTGTGTGTGCATCACTGTAGGTGTTGTGTGTGCATCACTGACTGTTGTTGTGTGTGCATCACTGACTGTTGTTGTGTGTGTATCACTGACTGTAGGTGTTGTGTGTGCATCACTGACTGTTGTTGTGTGTGCATCACTGACTGAAGGTGTTGTGTGTGCATCAATGTTGTTGTGTGTACATCACTGACTGTAGGTGTTGTGTGTGCATCACTGACTGTTGTTGTGTGTGTATCACTGACTGTAGGTGTTGTGTGTGCATCACTGACTGTTGTTGTGTGTACATCACTGACTGTAGGTGTTGTGTGTGTGCAGGCAGCCTGTCAGCCACTACTGTCTCCACATTGCGGAGGATGATGGGGAGGTGGACGGGGACTTCCCCAGTCTGGACAACCGTGAGCCCATGCTGAAGTTTGGCTTCAGCAAGCTGGCGCTGATGGAGTGCACCCCTGTGCCCATCCCCAAGTCCTCCTTCGTTGTCACTGTGTGAGTTTTGGTCTAGCAACTGTCTGCTGTGAGTTTTGGTCCAGCAACCCTCTGCTGTGTGAGTTTTGGTCCAGCAACTGTCCGCTGTGTGAGTTTTGGTCCGGCAACCCTCTGCTGTGTGAGCTGTGGTTTGGCAACCCTCTGCTGTGTGAGTTGTTGTCTGGCAACCCTCTGCTGTGTGAGTTGTTGTCTGGCAACCCTCTGCTGTGTGAGTTGTTGTCCGGCAACCCTCTGCTGTGTGAGTTGTGGTCTGGCAACCCTCTGCTGTGTGAGTTGTTGTCTGGCAACCCTCTGCTGTGTGAGCTGTGGTCTGGCAACTCTGTCCCATGCACTCTCTGGGCTTAACTACTGTGATGTGAAAGTCTGCTGCAGACACAGTGATGGTAGAGGCCTTGCTGCACACTTCTTGCATTGCTATCTTCCAGACACAGATGTGTTGGGGACAGACTTATGTTACAGAGGCAGACTTTAGTCATCGAGACAGATTTATATTATGGCAGACTGTGTCACAGAGACAGACTTGTATCATGGACAGACTGTGTCTCAGAGACAGACATGTATCATGGACAGATTGTGTCTTGGAGACAGACTTGTATTATGGACAGACTGTGTCACAGAGACAGACTTATATTATGGACAGATTGTGTCATGTAGACAGACTTGTATCATGGACAGATTGTGTCATGTAGACAGACTTGGATCATGGACAGATTGTGTCATGTAGACAGACTTGTATCAGGGACAGATTGTGTCATGTAGACAGACTTGTATCTTGGACATATTGTGTCATGTAGACAGACTTGTATCATGGACAGATTGTGTGACGGAGACAGACTTGTGTTAAAAAGAGACAGTCTTGTGTTAAAAAGTCGTGATATTTCCAGCCACTTGCCTGGCTGATAGGGGACACTGTAGGTGTCACGGTCAAGGTCATTACTAGGCTTCGGTGCATTTGCCTGTTTTCAGAATTATGGGCAGTGCTTCTTTATTGAATTGCAGCTTGTATGCTTGTCTTCAGCAACATGCAACATGGTGTGCAGTATGTGTGCATGCATGCGTGTATATATGTGTGTGTATGTGTGAGTTTTTAATTGATTGCCTGTTTGGCAGCAACGTGCCGAATCGAGGGTTCAACAAGTTCCAGGTGGACACTCTGAACATTCCCATGCGGACCATTCTGGATAAGGTCATCAATAGACGCAAGATTCGAACACGTCCAGGTACAGTCTTTTTTTGCGATGTGTGCTGCTCTGTCTGTGTGCATGTATGTGTGTAAGAGCGTTCACTACAAATGGCTTGCTGTGTCAGTGTGTGTGTGTGTTCACTTCATGTTTTTTTTTGTATATGTGTGTTCACTACAGTTGCTTGCTGTGTGTGTGTGTGAGTGTGTGTGTGTGTGTGTGTGTGAGAGAGAGAGAGTGTGTGTGTGTGTGTGCGAGTGTGCATGCGTGTGTGTGTGTGTGTTCACTACAGATGCTTGCTGTGTGTGTTCAGGACTGCACTACAACCTGGAGAAGCAGAGTGAGCCCGGGGTGCCTGTGGACCTGGACACCAGTCTGGTGCACATGGACACCATGGAGTTTTGCCTTGTCAGGGAAAACAGTAAGCTGTCTGTCTGTGTGGACTAGTGTTCACTATGTAGACCACAATGTTTGCTGTGTGGGCCACAATATTTACTGTATGGACCACAATGGTTGCTGTGTGTGGACCACAATGTTTGCTGTTTGTGGACCACAGTGTTTGCTGTCTGTGGACCACAATGTTTACTGTGTGGACCACAATGTTTATGTCTGGACCTCAGTGTTTGCTGTCTGTGGACCCTGATGTTTGCTGTCTGTTTGGACCACAATGTTTGCTGTCTGTGGACCCTGATGTTTGCTGTCTGTTTGGACCACAATGTTTGCTGTCTGTGGACCACAATGTTTGCTGTCTGTGGACCCTGATGTTTGCTGTCTGTTTGGACCACAATGTTTGCTGTCTGTGGACCACAGTGTTTGCTGTCTGTGGACCCTGATGTTTGCTGTCTGTTTGGACCACAATGTTTGCTGTCTGTGGACCCTGATGTTTGCTGTCTGTTTGGACCACAATGCTGTCTGTGGACCACAATGTTTGCTGTCTGTGGACCCTGATGTTTGCTGTCTGTTTGGACCACAATGTTTGCTGTCTGTGGACCACAGTGTTTGCTGTCTGTGGGCCACAATGTTTGCTGTCTGTTTGGACCACAATGTTTGCTGTCTGTGGACCACAGTGTTTGCTGTCTGTGGACCCTGAGGTTTGCTGTCTGTTTGGACCACAATGTTTGCTGTCTGTGGACCCTGATGTTTGCTGTCTGTTTGGACCACAATGTTTGCTGTCTGTGGACCTCAGTGTTTGCTGTCTGTGGACCCTGATGTTTGCTGTCTGGACCACAATGTTTGCTCTCTGTGGACCACAATGTTTGCTGTCTGTGGACCACAATGTTTGCTGTCTGTGGACTGCAATGTTTGCTGTCTGTATGGACCACAATGTTTGCTGTCTGTGGACCACAGTGTTTGCTGTCTGTGGACCACAATGTTTGCTGTCTGTGGACCACAGTGTTTGCTGTCTGTGGACTGCAATGTTTGCTGTCTGTGGAGACTGCAATGTTTGCTGTCTGTGTGGACCACAATGTTTGCTGTCTGTGGACTGCAATGTTTGCTGTCTGTGAACCACAGTGTTTGCTGTCTGTGTGGACCGCAATGTTTGCTGTCTGTGGACCGCAATGTTTTCTGTCTGTGGACCACAGTGTTTGCTGTCTGTGAACCACAATGTTTGCTGTCTGTGGACTGCAATGTTTGCTGTCAGTGTGGACCGCAATGTTTGCTGTCTGTGGACCCCAGTGTTTGCTGTCTGTGGACCACAATGTTTGCTGTCTGTGGACCACAATGTTTGCTGTCTGTGGACCACAATGTTTGCTGTCTGTGGACCAGTGTTTGCTGTCTGTGAACCACAATGTTTGCTGTCTGTGTGGACCACAATGTTTGCTGTCTGTGTGGACCACAATGTTCACCAGCTATATGTCGGTGTGATTTTGTCAGGCACGAGGGGCGACCTGGAGGAAGCCAGCCATGCGGAACTGTCTAAGGTGGCAGATTCACTGACCAGCCATCAGTACAAGTCCTACATGGTCATGATGGTCCACCGCCTTCGGGCCAACACGGAAGTACAGCTGGGTAGGCACACTGTGTGTGTGTATGTGTGTGTGGACATAGTTGGGTGGGCATGTGTGTGTGCACAAATTTGTGTATGTGTGGACCTCATTGTGTGCATGTGTGTGCACAGATTTGTGTATGTGTGGACCTCATTGTGTGCATGTGTGTGCACAGATTTGTGTGTGTGTGGACCTCATTGTGTGCATGTGTGTGCATAGATTTGTGTGTGTGTTGTGGACATGACTGTAGGTGTACATACCATGCTTGTATGTGTGAACACATGTATGTGTGTGTGTGTCTGTGTTGGTGTGTGGGGCATTGTGTGTGCATAGGGGTGGGGGTATGGAGGTTTGTGTGTGTTTTTAGCATATGCAGCAGTACCTGTGTGACAGTATATCATGTTACAAGTAATATTAGTTATGTGTGTCAGCATATTATGCTGTGTGTAACAGTGTATTGCCACATATAACAGCACTGTTACAGAGTATAATGTTACATATAACAGTGCTGTTAAGTATTGTATGTCATGCTGTGTGTAACAGTGTAATTTTACATGTAACAGAGCTGTTACCTATAGTGTGTCATTATGCTGTAACAGTGCAGTGTTGCACATAACTGTGCTGTTGAGTATAGTGTGTCATGCCGTGTGTAACAGTGCAGTGTTAGACGTAACACTGCTGTGTTGCAGGAGTGAGTGGGGAGAAGGTGGAGATTGACCCAGTACAGGTCCGCAGCTCCATACGCTTGATTCGCCAGAAGCCAGTCACGCACGAAGCAGACAGCATTGCCGACTGTGATCTCTTGGAGAGAAAGTCCAATGGTCAGTTACTGTGCTTGGCTTTACTAATGCCAGTGATATTGTCTGGCCTTACTAATGCCAATGACCTTGTTTGGCTGTACTAATGCCAGTGACCTTGTTTGGCTGTACTAATGCCAATGACCTTGTTTGGCTGTACTAATGCCAGTGACCTTGTTTGGCTGTACTAATGCCAGTGATATTGTCTGGCCTTACTAATGCCAATGACCTTGTTTGGCTGTACTAATGCCAGTGACCTTGTTTGGCTGTACTAATGCCAGTGATATTGTCTGGCCTTACTAATGCCAATGACCTTGTTTGGCTGTACTAATGCCAGTGACCTTGTTTGGCTGTACTAATGCCAATGACCTTGTTTGGCTGTACTAATGCCAGTGACCTTGTTTGGCTGTACTAATGCCAGTGATATTGTCTGGCCTTACTAATGCCAGTGACCTTGTTTGGCTGTACTAATGCCAATGACCTTGTTTGGCTGTACTAATGCCAGTGATATTGTCTGGCCTTACTAATGTCAATGACCTTGTTTGGCTGTACTAATGCCAGTGACCTTGTTTGGCTGTACTAATGCCAGTGACCTTGTTTGGCTGTACTAATGCCAGTGACCTTGTTTGGCTGTACTAATGCCAGTGATATTGTCTGGCCTTACTAATGCCAGTGACCTTGTTTGGCTGTACTAATGCCAATGACCTTGTTTGGCTGTACTAATGCCAGTGACCTTGTTTGGCTGTACTAATGCCAGTGATATTGTCTGGCCTTACTAATGCCAGTGACCTTGTTTGGCTGTACTAATGCCAGTGACCTTGTTTGGCCTTACTAATGCCAGTGACCTGACCTGACCGGATTAGATGTGAAAATTTGTCCTAATGTTTGTCCCAAGTTTTGCACTGCTATTACCTGCCAGGTTGACTGGGTGTCAAACCCAGCTGTTTACTGACGTGCTCAACATGTGTGTAATTAGAGGTACATTCAGCCCCATCTTCCCGGCCTCACTGGAGGTCAGTTTGTCCAGGTGTTTGGGTTAGGGTTAATAATGCCTCACCCCAATGTGACCTACAAGGTTCACTGGATATCAGACAACCGTTACTTTCAGGCCTGCCTGACATTTGTGTGGTTAGCATGTTGTTTGAATTACACACCTTTTGTCTGAGGCCAGTTTACCTTTAAACTGTTCTACCTCTGACTTCTGGTTGCCTTGTGTATTTCAGGTTGAGCCAGGTTTCCTCTGGCCCACCTGTCTTGCTGTGATTTCAGGTTGAGCCAGGTTTCCTCTGGCCCACCTGTCTTGCTGTGATTTCAAGTTGAGCCCACTGGCCCACCTGTCTTGCTGTGATTTCAAGTTGAGCCCACTGGCCCACCTGTCTTGCTGTGATTTCAGCTTGAGCCCACTGGCCCACCTGTCTTGCTGTGATTTCAGGTTGAGCCAGGTTTCCTCTGGCCCACCTGTCTTGCTGTGATTTCAAGTTGAGCCCACTGGCCCACCTGTCTTGCTGTGATTTCAAGTTGAGCCCACTGGCCCACCTGTCTTGCTGTGATTTCAGCTTGAGCCCACTGGCCCACCTGTCTTGCTGTGATTTCAGGTTGAGCCCACTGGCCCACCTGTCTTGCTGTGATTTCAGGTTGAGCCCACTGGCCCACCTGTCTTGCTGTGATTTCAGGTTGAGCCCACTGGCCCACCTGTCTTGCTGTGATTTCAGGTTGAGCCCACTGGCCCACCTGTCTTGCTGTGATTTCAGGTTGAGCCCACTGGCCCACCTGTCTTGCTGTGATTTCAGCTTGAGCCCACTGGCCCACCTGTCTTGCTGTGATTTCAGGTTGAGCCCACTGGCCCACCTGTCTTGCTGTGATTTCAGGTTGAGCCCACTGGCCCACCTGTCTTGCTGTGATTTCAGGTTGAGCCCACTGGCCCACCTGTCTTGCTGTGATTTCAGGTTGAGCCCACTGGCCCACCTGTCTTGCTGTGATTTCAGCTTGAGCCCACTGGCCCACCTGTCTTGCTGTGATTTCAGGTTGAGCCCACTGGCCCACCTGTCTTGCTGTGATTTCAGGTTGAGCCCACTGGCCCACCTGTCTTGCTGTGATTTCAGCTTGAGCCCACTGGCCCACCTGTCTTGCTGTGGTTTCAGGTCATGCTGTGTCTCATCTTACACACCCATCCTGCATGGAACTTTGATTAAATGTTTCAGCTGATATGCCCATCTTGCTTCAGATGTTGGGTCAAGCTGCATTTTATTTGATATGCCCATCTTGCATGAGATTTTGGATCAAACTGTTTCTTCTGACAGACCTATCTTGCTTGTTGTTTGATTTCAGGTCGAGCTGTGTTTCGTCTGACATATCTGACAGAGCACAACTACAAGCACCATGACTTTGAGGCGGAGGTAAGCGTTGCCATGGAGATTGTTCAGAAACTGAAGAACATTCTGGAGCTGCGGCTTAGTCCCGTCCGGAAAGAGTTCATCACCTCACAGGACCGCAAGCTGAGGAAGCGAGACTCCTTGAAGTTCTCCATGTAGTGTGTGTGTGTATGCGAAGGGCAGAGGGGCATTTTTCCCCATGTGTGTGTGTGTGTGTGTGTGTGTGTGTGTGTGTGCGTGCAAAGGGGAGGGGGGCATTTCTCCCTTTGTGTGTGTGTGTGTGTACGCGTGAAGGGGAGGAGGGCATTTGTCCCTATGCGTGTGTGTGAGTGTGTGTGTGAAGGGAAGGAGGAATTTCTCTGTATGTGTATGTGTGCTGGGGGTGGGGGCATTTCTTTGTATGTGCATGTGTGTTGGGGGTGGGGGCATTTCTTTGTATGTGTGTGTGTTGGGGTGGGGACATTTCTTTGTATGTGTGTGTTGGGGGCATTTCTTTGTGTGTGTGTTGGGGGTGGAGGCATTTCTTTGTGTGTGTGTGTTGGGGGTGGGGGCATTTTTTTGTATGTGTGTGTTAGGGATGGGGGCATTTCTTTGTGTATGTGTGTTGGGGTGGGGGCATTTCTTTGTATGTTAGGGGGTGGGGGCATTTCTTTGTGTGTGTTGGGGGTGGGGGCATTTCTTTGTGTGTGTTTGTGTTGAGGGTGGGGGCATTTCTTTGTATTTGTGTTGAGGGTGGGGGCATTTCTTTGTATGTGTTTGTGTTGAGGGTGGGGGCATTTCTTTGTATGTGTTTGTGTTGAGGGTGGGGGCATTTCTTTGTATGTGTTTGTGTTGAGGGTGGGGGCATTTCTTTGTATGTGTTTGTGTTGAGGGTGGGGGCATTTCTTTGTGTGTGTTTGTGTTGAGGGTGGGGGCATTTCTTTGTATGTTTGTGTTGAGGGTGGGGGCATTTCTTTGTGTGTGTTTGTGTTGAGGGTGGGGGCATTTCTTTGTATGTGTTTGTGTTGAGGGTGGGGGCATTTCTTTGTATGTGTTTGTGTTGAGGGTGGGGGCATTTCTTTGTATGTGTTTGTGTTGAGGGTGGGGGCATTTCTTTGTATGTGTTTGTGTTGAGGGTGGGGGCATTTCTTTGTATGTGTTTGTGTTGAGGGTGGGGGCATTTCTTTGTATGTTTGTGTTGAGGGTGGGGGCATTTCTTTGTATGTGTTTGTGTTGAGGGTGGGGGCATTTCTTTGTATGTGTTTGTGTTGAGGGTGGGGGCATGGGTGAAGGGACTGTGCTTGAATGTGCAAGTTTGCAGAACATTCTGCTGCAGTGTTAGTACGATTTTGTCTTCAAAGCAGGTGCTGTTTTATGCATGTTGTGCTGGTGACGTTCATGTGGTTGTGCTGTGTGTGGTTATGAATACAAGTGCACAATGTGTGTGTTGAAATGATGGTATGCAAAAATAAAAACAATAATTCAGCATGGTGCAGCGCACTGGCATTCAAGTTGTATTTATTGATTGCTGTCTAGCATAATCCTGTGTAGCTCTGAGGTATACAAGGAGCTCCGTGTAGTGTGCTAAAAACTCTGGGTGGCTGTGTGGTGTACAAGAAGCTCGATGTGTTGTACAGAGCTCCTGTGAGGTATGTAAGAGCTACATGTAGCGTGCAAGAAATTCTGTGTTGTGCAGAGCTCCTGCGAGGTATGCAAGGAGCTCCATGCAGTGCGCAAAGAGCTTGGTGGCTGCACGGTATGCAGGGAGCTCCATGCAACAAACATGGATTTAAAACAAAACACAGGCACATACAACAACAAACATGGATCATTCTTTATTCAAAGCCTTCCACTCAGCAATGTTTGCACTGATTGTGCAAGCACACACACACACACACAGTGGTCAGTTTGAAACAACACCAAGAAGTTTTATTTCCATATATCAAACTGGAGTTGTTACCTTGACAAAATACTGCACTGTGACCATACAGACCGGCAGTTTCACATTCTACTCGCATGACTGTGTGAGACCTAAAGTCTCTTTCTCTTCCCCTTTCATGCACACGCACACGCACACACGTGCACACGCCTCTTTCATGCACATGTGCACACACACACACACAATGCAAACCCTAAGAACATGCAAATACATAACAACAACCCTGTAATGTCAGACAGGTAAAAATTCAACATGCAGACAGTGGTGAAAATTCAACCCACAATGAAAATGTCCATCTGCATCTCAGGACACCGTTAGTCTGTCCATAATGGACACTGTTAGTCTGTCCATAATGGAATCCCCCCAGGTGACTCGAGTCAATACAATGTTATTGCACTTTTTTTACTTTGTGCTTTGTGTTATTGCACTGTTTATTTTCTTCATGCTGGTGTCATCCAGTCCAGTGTTACTACACTGTCTGGTGCCATCATACCCAATCCAGTGGCCTTGACTCTACAAAGCTCTCAAAAAACATGACTGTGAGGCAGACATCAAGATCTTGGATTTTACTTGTCATCACCAACAGACTTCATAGAACCGGGTGTCTTATGTCTGCAGCAAGAGTGATACCTCATCTGATTCCAAAGGCAGTTGCAGGTTCAGTTAACTTCTATGGAAGTGTACCGGCTGACCTTGTGCAATACTGTCCAGGTTTGGTCATTTCTAATATGGTCTATGGAAGTGTACCGGCTGACCTTGTGCAATAATGTCCAGGTTTGGGTCATTTCTAACACATGGTCTATGGAAGTGTACCAGCTGACCTTGTGCACCAATGTCCAGGTTCTGGTCATTTCTAACACATGGTCTGTGGAAATGTAGAGGCTGACCTTGTGCACTAATGTCCAGGTTCTGGTCATTTCTGTCCCACATGTGGTAGCTGTAGGGCGACCCCAGAACTCTGATTATCAACAGTGGGAGAGATGGGGCTTTGCTGCCTGCAAACCAAGCCACAGTCTCGGTATTACGTCAGTTCAGCACAACGTGGCTGAAGTGTAGAAAATGTCCGATTCCAGATCAGCTTACCCTACACGGATGGAATATTTCAGTATTCAGTCAGAACTGCACTTTCTCATATGCTGTAAACAGAATTTATGCATTTCTACTTTATGGTGGACTGCAAAACGGCAAACCCACTTTTTGCTTGCTTGCTAATGTTCCTCAGATAAAACCATGAGGTTCACTCGCTGTCAGATGAGAAGGTAACGTGTGCAACCATTTCCCCACACCTGTACATACTGTCCAACATGCAAGTGCAGCGTTCCCGCCACGCTGATGGTGTAAAGGATTTTAATAACAGTCTGTCACATGATGACTACTGCAGCTGACGGTAACCCCACCGTGGGGCTCTTAACTCTTAACACAAACATTTGTCTCAGGCATGGCCAGACCAGAAGCCACAGTGTCAGTGTCCTCCGATAGACTCGGGCCAACACTCTTTTCATCAGGGCCTTTTTTTCCCCATTGTGTTGGAGACTTTCTATCGAAAACACAAGAAAATGAATCAATTCAAATGCATGGTGATGGTGAACAACTGGTGATCCCAGGTACAATTCTATAAATCAAACTTTCACTTATATGTTCCTACATAAGTGGTGAAATAATAATTATTTATGGTGCCCCATCTTTTAAGACATAATGATATGCTTATTTTAACACACATAAACACACACACACGTGTGCATTCGTGCACACGCACACCCAGACACACACCAAGATGCATGCACACACACTCCCACACGTGCACACACACGCATACTACAACTACATGCATTACTGGTGATGGATTGGTAAAACGACAAATCAGTATGCAGAACAGAAGAGATGGGTTTTTAGTTTTGACTTAAGAGAGTGAAGATGAATACCTGACAGAGAGAGGAAGAGAACTGCAGAACACGGGTCAATGTCCTGAAAGGATCTCTCGCCCAGGGTTCTTCCGCCCATACTAGGAACATGCAAGATGTGAGTATCTGCGGCTGAGCAAAGAGAGTGAGACAGAGAGTTGATATGAAGTAACTCGGAGAGGTATGGTGGAGATGTACCAGAAACAACGTGGAAACAGATGAGCTATTTTGTATTGAATCCGGCTGCTGGTTGGTAGCCAGTGGAGATCATAGTGAAACAGAGTGATGTGGGTAGATTTAGGAACTTTGGAAATGAGGCGAGCTGATCACTCTTTAAAGTTTATCAAGGAGAACCCAAGGGGAGCCAGCAAGTAGAGCATTACAATAATCAAACCTGGAGAGAACAAGCAAGGAAACGAGTTTTGGTGGCTTCAAAAGAAAGATACTGATGGATTGAACTGATCCATCTGATCTCCAGGTATGCAAGGTGACAGAGTTTGTTCAACTGTTTCTTCAATGTGGCAAGCTGGCTGTCAAAAATGACACCAAGTGTACAAGCTGCATTGCAAAATGGGATGTCACCGCCACCCACACAACGTGAAGAAGATCAATTCCAGGAGCAGAGCCTATCAGAAGAATATCCGTTTTGTCATCATTGAAATGAGAAATTTAGTTCCACGCACATGGAAAAATGAGAAAACTGAAACATTCTCACTGATTAGTCTTGTCAACACTGACTGCATGTTTGTCAACACTGATTACACTCTCTTCCAAACTCTGTTAACTCTTGTCATGTATTTCCCAATGCCACTGATCCTGGCTGTTGACACCAATGATCCTGCTCATCAATATCACACTCGTCAACACCACTGATCCTGCTTGTCAACACCACTGATCCTACTTGTCAACACCACTGGGCCTAATTGTCAACACCATTGATCCTGCTTGTGAACACCACTGATCATTCTTGTCAACTCATCAACACCACTGATCCACTCATCATACTCATGAACATCACTCATCCCACCTGTCAACACCACTGATCATACTAGTCAACACCACTGATCATACTAGTCAACTCATGAACACCACTGATCATACTCAACACCACTGATCATACTAGTCAACACATGAACACCACTGATCATACTCATCAACACCATTGATCATACTCATCAACCTAACACCACTCATCATACTCATCAACACCACTCATCATACTCATCAGCTCATGAACACCACTGACCATTCTCATGAAAACCACTATCATACTCATCAACTCATGAACACCACTCATCGACACCACTCACCATACTTGTCAAACCCTCTGATCATGCTCATCAACATTTGATTACATACTTATCAGTGTAATTCATTACATTCTTGTTAACGCTGACTTTAACTGTAGTCTTAATAGTCAACACCGACAGTAAAGGCACAGACTGGACCACCAACAGCCAGTGTTTTTTTTTAGGCCTCTGTGGCTGTTTGTCTGATGGTGATGACAGTGGGGATGAGGAAGCAGATGATGAAGAGGAAAAGGTGAGATGTTAGCGCTGAAGCCAGTGCACGCAGATGACCAGCTCAGTGCCAGTGTCCAAGTCTGGCACCTGCCTTTTCCCAAGTCTCCACCTGAACATGCGGCTAGCCATTGCACCAGGACTGATCCTTCATTGGTGGATAGGTCCCACGGTTTACCTTCTAAATATAGATCTATACACTGTGCCTCAGTAGCACAGGTTTTGCATGTTTAGGGTTAGTGTTTGGGGCTAGGGTTTTGACCTTACGACTGGGTCAGCCCTAAGCCCATGGACCAACCCACATTCCCTGCTTGCAGCCTAAAGCCCTGTATTCATGGGGCATACAACTTGTCCACAGACACTCGGGAGTGTTCACGGATGAAATATCCCCACGGATCTAGAGCTCCATTCACTTTGCCAGTGTCATCACCTGATCTTTTATGCACAGGATGTGTCAGGTCTGCAGACAATTTTGGGCTTAAGATTTAATCAGACACATAAATTGCATACTTGTAATCAATAAATCATACATTTTAGTTTCCAATAAATGGTTGAGATCACACTTGTCACGATTCTTCTGGATACAGTGGAGAGCAACTAGAGTTAAAGCCATAAAACACTGAGCACTCTGGCTTTAGATTTTAATCATTCAAGAAAGCAAGTTCACGTGCTGATGAATTGCAAACAATTTATTTGCATGCACAAGCTAACATGAGCATTTTCAAGTTTGTACGATCCATGTGTTGCCTCTATGAAATGAAGTTAGGCACAAGAAGAACAGGTGAAAACAAAAATGTTCTCAACAACGGGATTACATACATGTGTTTCATCTCCATGTTACGTTTATTACTCTCACACATGCGGCTAGCTATCGTGCCAAATTTAGAAGGTAAATCATGTAACTTAAGCAATGAATGGTCAGTCCTGGTGCGACGGTTAGCTGCATGTTCACCTGATGGCCTCCACCTTTCTCCTGCCGGGAGTCGCCCTTGTTTTGTGCCTATTTACAGCCTATATAGAGCAGCGCTGTTTCAGGCTGTCCGGTGCCACACAGGCATGTCTGTCACATTCTCTAGACCTGGCAGGCAGCGCTGTTTCAGGCTGTCCGGTGCCACACAGGTATGTCTGTCACATTCTCTAGACCTGGCAGGCAATGCGGTTTCAGAGCCCCCTCTCAGCAAGCTAGAGGTACACCTGTTGAGTCCTGTTCCCCACACCTGGAAACCACCAATAGGTTTCTGGGTAGTCTCTGGCGCTAGAGGTATGATGTGGAGTCATGTTCCTCAGTATTGGCCACTGATACATTGTTTGGTAGTCTTTGGCACTAGAGGTACAATGTGGAGTCATGTTCTGTACAACTGGCCACTGGTACATTGGTTGGTTGTCTTTGGGGCTAGAGGTTCAGTGTGGAGTCCTTTTCTTTACAACTGGCCACGGATACATTGTTTGGTAGTCTGGTGCTAGAGGTACAATGTGGAGTCCTTTTCTTTACAACTGGCCACTGATACATTGTTTGGTAGTCTGGTGCTAGAGGTACAATGTAGAGTCATGTTCTGTACAACTGGCCACTGATACATTGTTTGGTAGTCAGGTGCTAGAGGTAAAATGTGGAGTCCTTTTCTTTACAGCCCGCCAATGATACATTGTTTCGTAGTCTGGTGCTAGAGGTACAATGTGGAGTCATTTTCTTCACAATTGGCCACTGATACAGTGTTTGGTAGCCTGGTGCTAGAGGTACAATGCGGAGTCATGTTCTTCAGTATTGGCCACTGATAGGTTTTTGTGCTGTCTCTGGTGCCAGACGTACAGTGTGGAGTCATCCTCTGCCTGATGAGCAGGGCTACGTTTCTGAGCTGTCTTTAGCGCTAGACAGAGGTACAACTACTGAGTCATACTCTCCAGACCAAGCAGGCAGTGCAATGCTCAAGGTCTGTCTTTAGCGCTAGACAGAGGTACATCTGTTGATTTCTGTTCTCCCTGGCTGGCAGACAGTGCTATGTTTCTGGGTCATCTTTGTCGCTGTGTGTGCTGGGTAGAGACTCAGCCACAGCCATGGCTGCTCTCATTGTGCTGAGAGGGTCTGACACATACCCTGCAACACAAAGACAACAGTCAACAGCAGTCTGACACATACCCTGCAATACAAACACAACAGTCAACAGCAGTCTGACATGTACCCTGCAATACAAAGACAACAGTCAACAGCAGTCTGACACATACCCTGCAATACAAAGACAACAGTCAACAGCAGTCTGACACATACCCTGCAATACAAACACAACAGTCAACAGCAGTCTGACATGTACCCTGCAATACAAACACAACATAGAACAGATCTGGGGAAATGTACTCACCTATATGATGAAACACAAGGAACAATGAAGCACAAATGCTTTTGACAGAAAATTGTGTTTGTCGGGCGTAAGAAGATAGATAATATTAAAAGAAGAAGGAAGCAAAGAAGAAGACAGACAAGGAGTTGACGTAAAAAAATGTTAAGAATGTATATGTAGATTTAAAACGTCATCAAAATGATGAAAATTAGGAGGCACATGGTCCACCCCTGTAATTATGAAGAAACACAGCCACACACACTCCCCCCCCCCCCCACCACACACATACATGCGCACATGCACACACACACACACACGCACATACACATACACACATGCACATACACACACACACAGCGTCTTGACATAAAAGGCAGGGTCAGGAAAGAGCCCAGAAACACTGGATTCGAAAGGGCCACAACTGTCAGAGGGATGACCTCCAAACTCACCATTTTTATCCAGCTGTGGGAAAGGAATGCGCCGCCTGGTCTCCTCTGTGGACACAGCACTGCAACATACATCACCATCAACACATGGTGTCACTTCAACCATCACCATCATCACATGGCATCACTTCAACCATCACCATCAACACATGGCATCACTTCAACCATCACCATCAACACATGGCATCACTTCAACCATCACCATCAACACATGGCATCACTTCAACCATCACCAACATGCATCACCATCAACACATGGCATCACTTCAACCATCACCATCAACACATGGCATCACTTCAACCATCACCATCATCACATGGCATCACTTCAACCATCACCATCATCACATGGCATCACTTCAACCATCACCATCAACACATGGCATCACTTCAACCATCACCATAATCACATGGCATCACTTCAACCATCACCATCGTCACATGGTGTCACTTCAACCATCACCATCATCACATGGCATCACTTCAACCATCACCATCATCACATGGCATCACTTCAACCATCACCATCATCACATGGCATCACTTCAACCATCACCATCATCACATGGCGTCACTTCAACCATCACCATCATCACATGGCATCACGTCAACCATCACCATCAACACATGGTGTCACGTCAACCATCACCATCATCACATGGTGTCACGTCAACCATCACCATCATCACATGGTGTCCCGTCAACCATCACCATCGTCACATGGTGTCCCATCAACCATCACCATCATGCCTCACCATCATCACACGGCATCATGTCCACCCTAACCACCACACAAAGCACCACCACACTCACATGCTTTACATCGTAACATTACCTCCATCATGCCAAGATTTCAGCTTAATACATACATATCCACCACTCCCTCCCCCCCACATGCCACACTAACACAGAATTAACAAACAATGCTCAAGTACAAAATGTCCCCACCATTTCAGACATCACACAATTGACCAATGGCATACTGAAGAAACGCTCCCTCCTCTCAGTTTAGCGTATGGCCCACTCAAATATGGCTCATCATATGACCTGCTCTCATCATATGACCTACTTGAATATCACCCATCTGCAACAGCAAACTAGAGTAACACTTGCACACCCTAATTTTAGCGTGTGGCCCACTTAAATATCGCTCATTAGAATCAGCACACTGCAATCACACACCCACACCCTCCTGACCCCCAACCTCATCAGGGGTCGACCCACTCCTGCTCCCCCTGACCCCCAACCTCATCAGTGGTCGACCCACTCCTGCTCCCCCTGACCCCCAGCCTCATCCGTGTACTGACGTACCGACCCCTCCAACATCACTCAACCCATCAGCAGTGGAAGGGGTCAACCCGTCCCCCTGACCCCCAACCTCATCTGTGTACTCAACCCGTCAGCAGTGGGAGGGGTTGACCCTCCCCCCGACCCCCAGCCTCATCCGTGGACTGATGTACCGACCTCTCCAACATCACTCAACCCATCAGCAGTGAGAGGGGTCGACCCACTCCCTTCCTCCCACCTGTTTCTCGACGCCTCCATCTCCCAGTGGTTGCGCAGGGCGGAGACGTGGCCTACGAGCGGGGGCGTGCTGCGTCCCTCTGGGTCAGCCTCCTGCTGGGTCACCATGGGCAGGGCGGAGGGGAAGAGGGAGGGCGGGGGGTCCACGTTGGACAGCATGGCCACCGCCTGCGACTGCCGGCACTCCTCCAGGATGGGGATGATTTCACGAAACTCCGGACGTTGCTGAAAACACAAGCCAACAGCCGTGGGACTTTGTGATTGGCAACACTCCTTGATTTAAACATAATTTTGTTTCCTGGCAGATACAGGATACAGATTCCACAAGGTCATTTCATAAAGGCCTCTTCAAGGCCTACGGCTGCAGTGTTGCCTCAGTCCCACAATGCCACTTGATAAAGGCCTCTCACGTCAAGGCCTCTCTCCTACAGACTCTTCCTGGCTGTGGTGTAGCACTGGCCCCAAAGTCTCTTCTCCTGGCCTCTCTCCTACAGGCTTCTTTCTGGTTGCAAGCGAGTGCATCGGCACACTGTGTTTGTGTTGTTGTACGTACTCTGCGTGTGTCACTCTGCTGGTGTTCTTTTGTGTGTGTACGTCAGTCGATCTTTTACGTATGTGTTACGTGTTGTGATTTAGATGTCACTATGAGACGTCACCATAAGTGAGAGCGAGAGAAGGTGAGAGTGAATAACAATGACCTCTCGTATGTACCATCCAAAAGAAAATAAGAAATAAAATCAGGAACTTCTGGCTGTGGCTCGTATGTTGTTCCTTACTTCCAACCTGCAACTTCCACCGACCATTTACATGGTGAATGCCAGGAGAGAGGAAAGTGAAGGAAGGAAGAAAAGACTGGAGGAAGAATAGAGAGAAAGAAGCAGAGAGAAGAAGCGAGAGGCGAGGGCAGAGGCAAAAAGCCAGCAGCCAGCGTGCTCACATCAGGGTCGGTGTTCCAGCCGGTCTGCAGCAGGGTGACGATGGGTTTGGGGAAGGTGATGCCGATGGGGGGACGCGAGTTGTGGTAAGCCGTCTCTGCCGCTGCAGCCGCTGTGGACACATTATGCACATTGTCATCTAGATGTTCATCTGTACACCCACATGCATCATCCGCACACACACACACACACACACACACACACACACACATACACACACACACACAGTAACACACACACACACAGTAACACACATGCATCATCCATATAATACATACATCAACACATTCATGCGTACCAACCACACACATATGCAGCCACAAACATGCAAACATCCACACCTTGCATACATCCACACACATCACAGTTTACACATGTCTGCACCCCCCCCCCCCCCCCCCCCCCACCTGGTTTGAGGTGAGCGAAAGGTACACACACACACACACACACACACACACACACACACACACAGAGCAAAGTTCACACAGCACCCCCCCACCCCCCACCTGGCTTGAGGTGAGCGAAAGGTACACATACAGAGCAAAGTTCACACAGCACCCTACCTGGCTTGAGGTGAGCGAAAGGTACACATACAGAGCAAAGTTCCCACAGCACCCTACCTGGCTTGAGGTGAGCGAAAGGTACACATACAGAGCAAAGTTCACACAGCACCCTACCTGGCTTGAGGTGAGCGAAAGGTACACATACAGAGCAAAGTTCCCACAGCACCCTACCTGGCTTGAGGTGAGCGAAAGGTACACACACACACACATTCAGAGCAAAGTTCCCACAGCACCCTACCTGGCTTGAGGTGAGCGAAAGGTACACATACAGAGCAAAGTTCCCACAGCACCCTACCTGGCTTGAGGTGAGCGAAAGGTACACACACACACACACATTCAGAGCAAAGTTCCCACAGCACCCTACCTGGCTTGAGGTGAGCGAAAGGTACACATACAGAGCAAAGTTCCCACAGCACCCTACCTGGCTTGAGGTGAGCGAAAGGTACACACACAGAGCAAAGTTCACACAGCACCCTACCTGGCTTGAGGTGAGCAAAAGGCAGCTCTCCAGCCAGCAGTTCCCACAGCACCAAGGAGAAACTGAAGACATCAGCCTTCACACTGTACTTGGTGCACTGGGTGAAGATCTCTGGAGCCATCCACCGCAGATTCTGGAACACCACACACAGCACCTCAACTCAACTCTGTCAGCACAGCAACTCAACTCTGTCTGAACAGCAACTCAACTCTGTCTGCACAGCTCATTTCTTCATGTCAGCTCAACTCTCTCTGCACATGACAGTGAATGCCTCAGTGCCATCACTGTGCAGGCTGTGAAGGCCTCAGTGCCATCACTGTGAAGGCGTCAGTGCCATCACTGTGCAGGCCTCAGTGCCATCACTGTGCAGGCTGTGAAGGCCTCAGTGCCATCACTGTGCAGACTGTGAAGGCCTCAGTGCCGTCACTGTGAAGGCCTCAGTGCCATCACTGTGTAGGCTGTGAAGGCCTCAGTGCCATCACTGTGCAGGCTGTGAAGGCCTCAGTGCCATCACTGTGTAGGCTGTGAAGGCCTCAGTGCCATCACTGTGCAGGCTGAGTGCCATCACTGTAAAGGCCTCAGCGCCACCCACAGCAGGTGAGAATCAGGCCAAAGCTGTGCTGTGTGAAGAAACAGACCTACCCCCGGCTGCTTGGTCATGTTGTCCTCCTCCGCTGATCTCAGGAACCGTGACTCTGAAACAAACACACAGCCTGTGAACAGTCTGTGAAAACCAGTGAAACAAACACCAAGCTTGTTAACAGTCTGTGAAAACCAGTGAAACAAACACCCAGCTTGTTAACAGTCTGTGAAAACCAGTGAAACAAACACCAAGCTTGTTAACAGTCTGTGAAAACCAGTGAAACAAACACCAAGCTTGTTAAAAGTCTGTGAAAACCAATGCAACACACAATTTATGAACAGTCTGTGAAAAACAGTGTAACAAACACACAGCCTGTGAACAGTCTGTGAAAAACAGTGTAACAAACACACAGCTTGTGAACAGTCTGTGAAAACCAGTGAAACAAACAGCCAGCCTGTGAACAGTCTGTGAAAACCAGTGTAACAAACACACAGCCTGTGAACAGTCTGTGAAAACCAGTGAAACAAACACCCAGCCTGTGAACAGTCTGTGAAAACCAGTGAAACAAACACCCAGCCTGTGAACAGTCTGTGAAAACCAGTGTGGGGTAATCATTCCAAACTGTTCCTGTGTCATGCAGTCAGCATCCAGTGACCGAACTGCCACACCCCACACCCTCCACTCCTACCCCCCAAAAAAATAAAAGATTGGGAAGAACAAAAGTTACATTTCCTGCTGCATTAGTAAACACATGAGTAGGCTGTTTTGAAAGACTGCCAAAGTAAGTTCCCATCTGAAGTACCTACCATTGCATGCACCAAAAGTAACATGACTGCTACAGAGGCATACCCCCAAAGTCAGCACCAATTAGACACTACTGCTACAGAGGTATACCCCCAAAGTCAGCAACAAATTGCTACAGAGGCATACCCCCAAAGTCAGCAACAATTAGACACAACTGCTACAGAGGCATACCCCCAAAGTCAGCAACAATGGCTCGCCCATGTTCATCAAGCAGGATGTTGTGGCTGTTGAGGTCGCGGTGGATGATCGGCTGGTGGAGTGTGTGCAGGTAGTCCATGCCCTTGGCCACATCCAGCGCAATGGTCAGCTTGGAGTGGACATCTATCAACCTGAAACACACCCAAACACAAACTCAAAACCACCTGTTCATACATATACACAATAATAAACATTGTCACATCACAAGGTACCACATGACACTGTTTAAATAAATATCAGTCATTCAAAAAAAATATGGTCTCAATGAAATGCAGACATGCACAGACACACACATTGTTGCCAAGGAAATGAATTTACGCTGTATGTTAACAGTGAAACAATTTTTTGCACCATCTTGGAAACATCTATCCTGTACGTTAATGGGTGGGGATAGCTGAGTTGGTAAAGTGTCTGACTGAAAAGCCCCAGTGAAGGTGTCCCACATCATCAATGGTGCTAACCTTTTCTGTTCGTGCAGCAAACTGAAGAGTGAGCCACCAGCCACGTACTGAGTCACTATGGCAAATTGCTGCAGACATACATCAATATCTCATTACAGAAAATTGTTGCAAACATGCATGGCCAGGTCACTAGGTCAGATTGATGCAGGCATACATCACTGTCACAACGGCAAACTGCTGCAGGTATATATCACTATCACAGTGACATATTGCTGCAAATATTCATTACTGTCACTATGGCAAATTGCTAAAAACATACACCACTGTAAATATGGCAAACTGCTGAAAACAGACCACTGTAACGATGGTAAATTGCTGAAAACATACACCACAGTAAATATGGCAAATTGCTGCAAGCCTATGTCACTATGGCAAATTGCTGCAAGCCTATGTCACTATGGC
This sequence comes from Alviniconcha strummeri, assembly GCA_963584105.1. Classification (NCBI taxonomy): domain Eukaryota; kingdom Metazoa; phylum Mollusca; class Gastropoda; family Provannidae; genus Alviniconcha; species Alviniconcha strummeri. Next base: position 2,123,800 of record OY757551.1, on the reverse strand, counting down.
AAATTGCTGCAAGCCTATGTCACTATGGCAAATTGCTGCAAGCCTATGTCACTATGGCAAATTGCTGCAAGCCTATGTCACTATGGCAAATTGCTGCATACACATGTTATCATGGCAAATTGCTGGAAACATATATCCCTATAACTATGGCTGATGAATGTTTCCAGTTTACTGCTGACTCTATGGGATACAGAAATACTTCAGCTGATGAATGTTTCTGGTTTACTGCTGACTCAGTCTGTGGGATACAGAAACACTTCAGCTGATGGATGTTTTCAGTTTGCTGCTGACTGTGGGATACAGAAACACTTCAGCTGATGAATGTTTTCACTTTACTGCTGACTCTATGGGATACAGAAACACTTCAGCTGATGGATGTTTCCGGTTTACTGCTGATTCTTTCTATGGAATACAGAAACACTTCAGCTGATGGATGTTTCCGGTTTACTGCTGATGAAATGTCTGTGGGGTACAGAAACTAGTGAAAACAGCCTAATGAAAATTACCTATTCTTCTTCTCTTTTTCACATGACTAATAATGTCCCCTCTTGCCTTCCCCACTGTTACCTAAGGTCGTGTGTCCTAGGATCCTCATGGCAGATGCTGCCCACAAAGGTCACATAGACTGCTGCTCACACTGCCACGGTTACACTGTAAGAGATACTGGCAGTGTACGTTACAGCATAACACCGGCAGCGTTTGTTACAGTGTAACAACGGCAGTGTGTGCAGCAGTCTCTCTCTATTTACGCTGCCAGCGTTACACTGTTCCATACACTGCCAGCATTATACTGCTGCAGACAACGCCAGTGTTTTACACGCTGTTAAACTCTTACATACACTGCCAGCATTACACTGCTGCAGACAACGCCAGTGTTTTACACGCTGTTAAACTCTTACATACACTGCCAGCATTACACTGCTGCAGACAACGCCAGTGTTTTACACGCTGTTAAACTCTTACATACACTGCCAGCATTACACTGCTGCAGACAACGCCAGTGTTTTACACGCTGTTAAACTCTTACATGCACTGCCAGCATTACACTGCTGCAGACAACGCCAGTGTTTTACACGCTGTTAAACTCTTACATGCACTGCCAGCATTACACTGCTGCAGACAACGGCAGTGTTTTACACGCTGTTAAACTCTTACATACACTGCCAGCATTACACTGCTGCAGACAACGCCAGTGTTTTACACGCTGTTAAACTCTTACATACACTGCCAGCATTATACTGCTGCAGACAACGCCAGTGTTTTACACGCTGTTAAACTCTTACATACACTGGGATCGTCGAGGCAGGCGCCCACAAAGTTGATGACGTAGGTACTGTTCAGCTTGGCCAGGATGGCGACCTCCCGACAAAACATGTCCACGTCTGACTTGGCCCCAAAACTGCTGGCACGGTACCTGTACACAAAGTCTTATCACTGTACTTCTACACAGTCTATCTTGTTCCTGTACTTGTACACACAGTCTGCCCTATCAGGGTACCAGTAGATACAGTATGTCTTAATACAGTACCTGTACCTATCATATCACTGTATGTGTACACACCATCTGTCTTATCATGGCACTTGTACACGTAATTTTATAATCTGCCTATCTTGGTACCTGTACAGTCTGTCTGTTCTTGGTGCCTGTACAGTCTGTCTGATCTTGGTATCTGTACAGTCTGTCTGATCTTGGTACCTGTACAGTCTGTCTGATCTTGGTACCTGTACAGTCTGATCTTGGTACCTGTACAGTCTGTCTGATCTTGGTACCTGTACAGTCTGTCTGATCTTGGTACCTGTACAGTCTGACTGATCTTGGTATCTGTACACACAGTCTGTCCTATCAGTGTAACAGCAGAGTCTGCTGTATACTACTGGTACACACAGTCTGTCATACCACTGTCCCTGTACACAGTCTATTTAGCATGGTGCCTGTACACACAGTCTGTCATACCACTGTCCCTGTACACAGTCTATTTAGCATGGTGCCTGTACACACAGTCTGTCATACCACTGTCCCTGTACACAGTCTATTTAGCATGGTGCCTGTACACACAGTCTGTCATACCACTGTCCCTGTACACAGTCTATTTAGCATGGTGCCTGTACACACAGTCTGTCATACCACTGTCCCTGTACACAGTCTATTTAGCATGGTGCCTGTACACACAGTCTGTCATACCACTGTCCCTGTACACAGTCTATTTAGCATGGTGCCTGTACACACAGTCTGTCATACCACTGTCCCTGTACACAGTCTATTTAGCATGGTGCCTGTACACACAGTCTGTCATACCACTGTCCCTGTACACAGTCTATTTAGCATGGTGCCTGTACACACAGTCTGTCATACCACTGTCCCTGTACACAGTCTATTTAGCATGGTGCCTGTACACACAGTCTGTCATACCACTGTCCCTGTACACAGTCTATTTAGCATGGTGCCTGTACACACAATCTGTCATACCACTGTACCTGTACACAGTCTATTTAACATGGTGCCTGTACACACAATCTGTCATACCACTGTACCTGTACACAGTCTATTTAACATGGTGCCTGTACACACAATCTGTCATACCACTGTCCCTGTACACACAGTCTATTTAGCATGGTGCCTGTACACACAATGTCATACCACTGTCCCTGTACACACAGTCTATTTAGCATGGTGCCTGTACACACAATCTGTCATACCATTGTACCTGTACACAGTCTGTCTTAACACTGTACCTGTAGATACAGTCTGTCCTCTGTTACCTGCACAGTTTGTCTCACACAGTCTGTCTCATACAGGTGTATCATTCTTTCCGAAATTATCTTTCTAAATGGCATTAAAATTTAAACATCTTCAGAATCTTCGCAAAACAATGAAAAAGACACAAGTTCAACACCAAGCTAACAACTGACCTTTTAATGGCCACAGTGCGACCTTTACATGTCCCTTTGTAGACCTTGCCAAAAGAGCCTGTGCCGATGACCTCATGAAAGTCAAGGTCAGTGATCTGAAGGTGAAACTGGTGGGGCAAGGCGGCTCTCAATTGAAGAACATCAATTTTCTCTGCCAAACACAAAACTGTCCTGTATTAACTCACAGTTCATACTGCCTGGGTTAGACAGGAAATGAAAGGATTAAATAAATACCATTGGTCACAAGGCAGAGCTAAACAGAGTCTGAATACTGCTGGTCATACTACAGAGCTAAACAGGGTCTGAATACTGTTGGTCATACTGCAGAGCTAAACAGGGTCTGAATACTGCTGGTCATACTGCAGAGCTAAACAGGGTCTGAATACTGCTGGTCATACTACAGAGCTAAACAGGGTCTGAATACTGCTGGTCATACTACAGAGCTAAACAGAGTCTGAATACTGCTGGTCATACTGCAGAGCTAAACAGGGTCTGAATACTGCTGGTCATACTACAGAGCTAAACAGGGTCTGAATACTGTTGGTCATACTACAGAGCTAAACAGAGTCTGAATACTGCTGGTCATACTGCAGAGCTAAACAGGGTCTGAATACTGCTGGTCATACTACAGAGCTAAACAGGGTCTGAATACTGTTGGTCATACTACAGAGCTAAACAGAGTCTGAATACTGCTGGTCATACTGCAGAGCTAAACAGGGTCTGAATACTACTGGTTATACTGCAGAACTAAAGAGGGTCTGAATACCTTTGGCCATACTGCAAAGCTAGAGAGGGTCTGAATACCTTTAGTCATACTGCAGAGGAACATCTTAACACATGAACCTCTAACATAAAAATAAAGCTTGGAGCACTGTAGAAAATTCAAATACAAATTTAACCCACTTTGAGACAATCAGAAACTGACAATAACAATAAGCAGTTCAAATGACCAGAAGCTGAACAGCAAAATCTACATTACATACACAATACACACAAACACACACATCACACAGTAGGCAGCTGAAATAATTTAAGAACAAGTTGGGGAGTTGGGGGTGGGGGAGAGAGAATTTATTAACTGTAGTAGGCTTTAAACAGATGGGTCTTGGAGAGGTTTTAAAGGAAATAATTGAATAACCAGTTGTGGAGTGGGGGTGGGGGATAGAGAATTTGTCAAATGTAGCAGGCTTTAAACAGATGGGTCTTGGAGAGGTTTTAAATGCAGTGGGTAACTGAACGTGTCCAATTTCATGAGGTAGAGAGTTCCAGGCAGCAGGAGCAGCATAGAAAAAAGAATGATGTCCAGATGTTTGGTCTTAATGTGTTGAATGTGTAGAGATCTTGAGTCAAAGAGGAGCAGATGCAGACCAGACAGATAAACAGGGGCTGTATCAGAAAAGGAGAGACAAAGTGTTGACAACTTATATATTCAGTACGTGCTTGGATAGGCAGCCAGTGAAGAATTCTGAGGAGGGATGAAACATGATCTCGTTCACGAGCTTCGAGCATGAGTCTTGCGGCAAATTTTAACCTATTGTAGTTTTCCAAGGAGTCTAGGACAGCCTGGAAGGAGTGAGTTGCAGCAGTCTAACCTAGTGAGGATTTTAAGTTTTACTGCAGTTAGACAGAGGTAGAAGTACTTGGGTCACAACATGGGACCAGACAAGGTCTGAAAACTATTGGTGATATTGTGGACTTACACTGATTGTGAATACCATTGGTGATACTGTGGATGTAGGCAGGGTCTGATTACCATTGGTGATATTGTGGACTTAGACTGATTGTGAATACCATTGGTAACATTTCGGACTTAGGCAGGGTCTGATTACCATTGGTGATATTGTGGACTTTGATTGTGAATACCATTGGTAACATTTTGGACTTAGGCAGGGTCTGATTACCATTGGTGATATTGTGGACTTAGACTGATTGTGAATACCATTGGTAACATTTTGGACTTAGGCAGGGTCTGATTACCATTGGTGATACTGTGGACTTAGGCAGTGTGTGATTACCACTGGTGATATTGTGGATGTGATTATCGTTGGTGATATTGTGGACTTAGATTTATTGTGAATACTGTTGGTAATACTGTGGACTTAGGTGGAGTGTGATTATCACTGGTAATACTGCAGACTTAGACTGATTATGAATACCACTGGTAATAATTACTGAACCTGAATACCTTTGGTGACACTGTGGGAACTGACAGTGATACAAGTCTTTAAGTCATGCCAGGGCCTGAGACAGGGGCAGAATACTGTTCATGTTTCTGTGGCCCTAGACAGGGGCAGAATGCTGTTCATGTTTCTGTGGCCCTAGACAGGGGCAGAATGCTGTTCATGTTTCTGTGGCCCTAGACAGGGGCAGAATGCTGTTCATGTTTCTGTGGCCCTAGACAGGGGCAGAATGCTGTTCATGTTTCTGTGGCCCTAGACAGGGGCAGAATGCTGTTCATGTTTCTGTGGCCCTAGACAGGGGCAGAATGCTGTTCATGTTTCTGTGGCCCTAGACAGGGGCAGAATGCTGTTCAAGTTTCTGTGGCCCTAGACAGGGGTAGAATGCTGTTCAAGTTTCTGTGGCCCTAGACAGGGGCAGAATGCTGTTCATGTTTCTGTGGCCCTAGACAGGGGCAGAATGCTGTTCAAGTTTCTGTGGCCCTAGACAGGGGCAGAATGCTGTTCATGTTTCTGTGGCCCTAGACAGGGGCAGAATGCTGTTCAAGTTTCTGTGGCCCTAGACAGGGGCAGAATGCTGTTCATGTTTCTGTGGCCCTAGACAGGGGCAGAATGCTGTTCATGTTTCTGTGGCCCTAGACAGGGGCAGAATGCTGTTCATGTTTCTGTGGCCCTAGACAGGGGCAGAATGCTGTTCATGTTTCTGTGGCCCTAGACAGGGGCAGAATGCTGTTCATGTTTCTGTGGCCCTAGACAGGGGCAGAATACTGTTCATGTTTCTGTGGCCCTAGACTGGGGCAGAATACTGTTCACGTTTCTGTGGCCCTAGACAGGGGCAGAATGCTGTTCATGTTTCTGCTTAGACAGGAGCAGAATGCTGTTCATGTTTCTGTGGTCTTAGACAGGGGCAGAATGCTGTTCATGTTTCTGTGGTCTTAGACAGGCCTGGATACCTTTGGTCATGCTGCGCAGCTTGCCAATGGGTGACGGTACAGACACGTAGGATCCGTCAAGGCTGCCAGAGTAGTCGCTGCACACTGATTCATCTGACGGTCGCTTGTGATGCTTCATCAGCACGATGATAGCATCATGACCTAGGAATAGACACCCCCTGGTCACACAAAGACAGCGCCATGACAGAGGTATAAACACCCCATGGTCACACAAAGACAGCACCATGACAGAGGTATAAACACCCCCTGGTCACACAAAGACAGCACCATGACAGAGGTATAAACACCCCCTGGTCACACAAAGACAGCACCATGACAGAGGTATAAACACCCCCTGATCACACAAAGACAGCGCCATGACCTAGGAATAAACACCCCCTGGTCACACAAAGTCAGCACCATGACAGAGGTATAGACACCCCCTGGTCACACAAAGACAGCACCATGACATAGGAATAAACACCCCCTGGTCACACAAAGTCAGCACCATGACATAGGAATAAACACCCCCTGGTCACACAAAGTCAGCACCATGACAGAGGTATAGACACCCCCTGGTCACACAAAGACAGCACCATGACATAGGAATAAACACCCCCTGGTCAGAAGTCCTATCAAAGCACTGTGACCTACAAACAGACACAACCTCACTACATGTCAATGAGCTTACATAAAGACATCTGTAAATAATGAACATACCTGTCACTCAGCTTACATAAAGACATCTGTAAATAATGAACATACATGTCACTCAGCTTACATAAAGACATCTGTAAATAATGAACATACATGTCACTCAGCTTACATAAAGACATCTGTAAATAATGAACATACATGTCACTCAGCTTACATAAAGACATCTGTAAATAATGAACATACATGTCACTCAGCTTACATAAAGACATCTGTAAATAATGAACATACATGTCACTCAGCTTACATAAAGACATCTGTAAATAATGAACATACATGTCACTCAGCTTACATACGACTTCAGCTGTAAATCATGAACAGAGTTTGACCTTTCAAAGGTTACCATACCTTCAGAACATGTCAGTCACCACAACTGGTACAAGTGGGTAGTCGTAGTGACGTTTATTACCATGTAAAATTGTGAAAACCTCACTTTTAGGGTAGCCCTCAAAAAAGAACCCCCTTTTTGTTTACTTGTGTTGTCAAATTCGAGGCTGAGGAAGAGAGAGAATTACCTCGTTCATAGGCCCACATGAGGGCTGTTTGTTCTTCCCTCTTCTCACTGTCCCCACTCTGTTCACCGACAAAGGCCACCATGTTGATGTCTGCACGATTCTCCAGCAGAAACTGTACAACACGTGTGTGTCCATGGTAACACGCACTGTGTAAGGCTGAAACGACACACCTCTGCATCAAGGTAAAGTCAGTATGGCAAAATTACCATTCTCCAATTTCCTGTGAAATGACCTCTCTATACACCGACATGGTCCACTGTAAAATGACCTTTGTAACAGTCAGTGTAAAACAATCATCCAATATCCTTTGCAGGAACTCAAATGGAAACCTGCATCAATCAGTCGTGATGATAAGCAAGTGACCTATTTCATTCTATGGGTCACCATGGAAACCTGCATCAATCAGTTGTGACGATGAGCAAGCAACCTATTTCATTCTGTGGGTCACCATGGAAACCTGCATCAATCAGTTGTGACGATGAGCAAGTGACCTATTTCACTCTATGGGTCACCATGGAAACCTGCATCAATCAGTTGTGATGATGAGCAAGTGACCTATTTCACTCTATGGGTCACCATGGAAACCTGCATCAATCAGTTGTGACGATGAGCAAGTGACCTATTTCACTCTATGGGTCACCATGGAAACCTGCATCAATCAGTTGTGACGATGAGCAAGTGACCTATTTCACTCTATGGGTCACCATGGAAACCTGCATCAATCAGTTGTGATGATAAGCAAGTGACCTATTTCATTCTATGGGTCACCATGGAAACCTGCATCAATCAGTTGCGATGAAGGGCAAGGGACCTATTTCATTCTATGGGTCACCATGGAAACCTGCATCAATCAGTTGTGATGAAGGGCAAGGGACCTATTTCATTCTATGGGTCACCATGGAAACCTGCATCAATCAGTCGCAATGATGAGCAAGTGACCTATTTCATTCTGTGGGTCCCCATGGGAAACTGCATCAGCCCGCACCAACAGTTAAAAGTTGGCAGGGGGGAAAAGGGGAAAACTGGTGACAAACAGACAGGTTACATAGTTAGTTTTGGCAGCATGGGAAACTGCATCAGTCCACACCAACATTAAAAGTAGGGAGAGTGAAAAAAGTGATAATTAGTGACAAACAGACAGCTGGTTACACATGGAGTTGAACATCCTGTCAACCACACAGGGTCAGCTCAGGACGAACAAACAGAACTTTAAATCACACATTTTTGGAACCACACCAAGCTATCATTTTTGGAACAAGGGTCATCAAATCACAGGCACATAAAAGAAAGGAAAAAGATTCACAGCTTCAGGCACAATGCTGTCTAAAAATATCTACCATCTGAATGTTTTACAACTGATAACATTTATCTCCTTCAGAAATGAAAAAAATTATCTTCCACACAGGTATTGTTGCACAACATTCCCAGTTTAATCTGTTATCTGTTCCATTCATGTTGGCAGAGTTCAATGAAGTATTTGTTAAGCCTAAGTTTCAAATCAGAGAAAGGTATGAGTTATCACCATCCAGGGCATCATTAACAGCCATATCTGCCCATGAGTTGTCTGTAATGCCAACATGGCCAGGCACCCAGACAAACACAATCTCTCATTAACAGCCAGATCTGCCCATGAGTTGTCTGTAATGCCAACACAGCCAGGCACCCAGACAAACACAATCTCTCATTAACAGCCAGATCTGCCCATGAGTTGTCTGTAATGCCAACATGGCCAGGCACCCAGACAAACACAATCTCTCATTAACAGCCAGATCTGCCCATGAGTTGTCTGTAATGCCAACATGGCCAGGCACCCAGACAAACACAATCTCTCATTAACAGCCAGATCTGCCCATGAGTTGCCTGCAATGCCAACATGGCCAGGCACCCAGACAAACACAATCTCTTTCTCATCTCAGATCAAATCTAAAAACAGCTGATGGATTTTAATCAGGATCTGGTGGTCATACTTCACAGACGCTTAGTCCATCTACAGTTCAAACACATAAAAGGTTCAAAAGAATGCTATTTACCACAGTTTCTTTTGATCTGACATTTTAAAAAGCTACATCAGACCCTGAAAAGGATATATAATTTTATTTACAACTTATTTCTAATGGGCAGGTGAAAAGAAAGAGGGACACACAGTGACAAAGAGACAGGTGAAAAGAAAGTTGGGCATACAGTAACTGACAGACAGGTAAAAAGAAAGGTGGGCACAAAGTGGCAGAGACAGGTAAAAAGAAAGGTGGGCATGTAGTGACTGACACAGGTGAAAAGAAAGGTGGGTACGTAGTGACAGAGACAGGTGAAAAGAAAGGTGGGCATATAGTGATAGGCAGACGGGTGAAAAGAAAGGTGGGCATATAGTAACTGACAGACAGGTGAAAAGAAAGGTGGGCATATAGTAACTGACAAACAGGTGAACAGGACAGGGTGACTGACCTGTGTGTCCATCTTTGCCCTGACAGTTTATGTCCACACAGTCCTGATCCAGCAAAAACTTGACCAGCTCCACGTTCTTGCCATATGTGCAGGCACTGTCTCACACAAACACACAACAATCAGCTGACAACTGACCTGGTTTTAACCAGCTCCATCTTCTTGCAGGCACTGTCTCACACAATCGCACAACGTTCACCTGATGACACTGACCTAATTTTGACAAGCATCACCTTTTTGCTATATCTACAGGCACTGTCACACACAACATTCACCTGATGACAATGACCTAGTCTTGACCAGCTCCATCTTCTTGCATGCATTATCACACACACACACACACACACACACACACACACACACACACACACACACACACACACACACACCAATCAGCTTACAACAGTGACCTAGTTTTGTCCAGCTCCATTTTCTTGCCATATCCACAGGCAATCTCTCACACGCTCATGCACACACACACACACACACACAGAATGAGCAAAAAAAGACCAACCTGTGGAGGGGTGTTTCACTGAAGACGTTTTCCTTGTTGAGACTCTCAGTGCCAGTCAGTGTAACCAGCTGTTTAGCGATCTCCAGCTTGCCATTGTAACATGCCCTGTCATCAACACACACATCATGACAGTGACAGGATGGACACAGGTCAGTCAGTGTCAGTGTTGTCCACTGTAACATGCCCTGTCATCAACACACACATCATGACAGTGACAGGATGTACACAGGTCAGTCTGTGTCAGTGTTGTCCATTGTAACATGCCCTGTCATCAACACACACATCATGACAGTGACAGGATGTACACAGGTCAGTCAGTGTCAGTGTTGTCCATTGTAACATGCCCTGTCATCAACACACACGTTATGACAGTGACAGGATGTACACAGGTCAGTCAGTGTCAGTGTTGTCCACTGTAACATGCCCTGTCATCAACACACACATCATGACAGTGACAGGATGTACACAGGTCAGTCAGTGTCAGTGTTGCTTGATCTCTGCCCTGCCACTGTAACATGCCCTGTCATCAACACACACACACACACACACACACACACACACACACACACACACACACATACACACACACACACACACACACACACACACACACACACACACACACACACACACACATACATCATGACAGTGACAAGACTGTACACACATCAGTCAGTGTCTGTGTTTCTTGATCTCTGCCCTGCCATTGTAATATGCTCTGTCATGAACACACACACACATCATGACAGTGACAAGCTGTACACAGGTCAGTCAGTGTCAACTGTTTTGTGTTCTCCAGCCTGACATGTTAACACACCCCGTCACTCACACACATAGCAGCTGGCTGACAAGACCAATGTTTCTGACACTGCACACCTGCAGGGCTATCACACACACATTTCCATAATGATATGCAGACAGTGGCATGTTGACACACACTTATTTTCAAAGCAAATCAGACTATCATCCTCAGCTTGGATAAATCCACAAAATGTAAAAAGCTAATACTCTGCTTGCCTACTAAGATTCCTATCCACACTCGTTTCAACAGTTATCTGCAGAAGTTGGATTCAAGCGCTGATTGTTGAAAATTCTTTTCCTTTTTCCCATTATTTTCACAGGTCTGCTGAAAACAGGCCACCACTAACTTGGCTGCAGGGACAAAGATGCGCTTGGCTGTGAACTCCAATAAGAACATCATCGTTACTACTGTCCACAGAAGAAATTCACCATTATTGTCGTCCATGGAAGAAATTCACTGTTATTGTTGTCCAGACAGGAAATTGTGGGAATCCTGCAGTTGGTACAATGGTTTCTCACAGATCTGGGGAATGTTGCAGGTGATGTCAATGTCCCTATAGATGTTGGTGTGGTGGCAGAAATAAAGATGGGGGGGGGGGGGGGACCTCACAGGTGGAGTGATGTCAATGTCCCTATAGATGTTGATGTGGTGGCAGAAATGAAGATGGGTGGGGGGGGGGGGGGGGGGCTTAAAGGTGGAGTGATGTCAATGTCCCTACAGATGTTGGTGTGGTGGCAGAAGTGAAGATGGGGGAGGGGGAGGGACGTTACAGGTGGAGAGATGTCAGTGTCCCTATAGATGTTGGTGTGGTGGCAGAAGTGAAGATGGGGGAGGGGGAGGGGGTGCGACATTACAGGTAGAGTGATGTCAGTGTCCCTACAGATGTGGTGGCAGAAGGGAAGATGAGGGCTGGGGGTGGGGGTGGGGCCCTTACAGGTGGAGTGGCGTGTCCCCATAGATGTTGGTGTGGTGGGGCTGGGCCCAGTGGTCCAGTAGGTAGTGCAGCACCACCAGGTGGCCGGACTTGCAGCAGAAGTGAAGGGGGTTGTGTCCCTCATCGTCACACACTGTCACTGTCACAACAGGAATCATCATCATGTCACAGCATGACACGTCACATCTCAGTCACAACACCACACCTCAGACACAACACCACACCTCAGTCACAACACCACACCTCAGACACAACACCACACCTCAGTCACAACACCACACCTCAGTCACAACACCACATCTCAGTCACAGCACCACACCTCAGTCACAACACCACATCTCAGTCACAACACCACACATCAGTCACAACACCACATCTCAGTCACAACACGACACCTCAGTCACACTACACCTCAGTCACAACACCACATCTCAGTCACAACACCACACCTCAGTCACAACACCACACCACACCTCAGTCACAACACCACATCTCAGTCACAACACCACATCTCAGTCACAGCACCACACCTCTGTCACAACACCACACCTCAGTCACAACACCACATCTCAGTCACAACACCACACCACACCTCAGTCACAACACCACACCTCAGTCACAGCACCACACCTCAGTCACAACACCACACCTCAGTCACACCACACCTCAGTCACAACACCACATCTCAGTCACAACACCACATCTCAGTCACTGCACCACATCTCAGTCACAACACCACATCTCAGTCACAACACCACACCTCAGTCACACCACACCTCAGTCACAACACCACATCTCAGTCACAACACCACACCTCAGTCACACCACACCTCAGTCACAACACCACATCTCAGTCACAACACCACATCTCAGTCACTGCACCACATCTCAGTCACAGCATATCACATTACTGTTACAACATGACACATTACTGTTACAACATGACACATTACTGTACCAACATCATACGGTACATCACTATCACAACACAGCTGCCACATGACACAGCACATCACAATCACCAAATGACACCTCACAATGTCACATGACACTTCCCTGCCAAAACATGGTGATCATGTCGATGTCACAACATGACAGATCACACCACTGTCACAACAGTCATCAAATCACTGCCATAACATACCAATGTCACAACATGAAACACCACAACATATATTAATGTAAAATCATGACATATCACATTATACTCCAACACAATTGAAAAATGTGTTCTGGTGTGTCATGTCAGTGTGAATCATGACGACAAGCCTATGCAACAAACTACAATGCATACATGAACACACACACACACACAGAAATACTGAGGTATTGCTCTTTAAAAACACATTATGGAGTAAAAGTTTTTTCCACATGTAGCCAGTACACACATTACTTTAGCTTGAACGTGGCAATGTACAGCACCCCCCAGGCCGACACCCATGCCACCAGTACACACATTACTTTAGCTTGAACACGGCAATGTATAGCACCCCCCCCCCCCCCCCCCCCCCCCAGCAGACACCTGTGCCAGCGGAAGGGAAGAAAAGAGGGAGGTAACTATGAACGTCCCACTTCACTGACCGTCAGCTTTTCTGTCCCCGTTGCCTTCCACCAGAAGCTGCGTGATCTTCAGGTTGCCTTTGGCGCAGGCCAGATGCAGCGGTCTGTCCCCCACACTGCCACTGATGTTGATGTCCACACCGCTCTGTATTAAAAACTCCACCACCTGTCCCGCAATACACAACACAGGTCTGTACTAAAAGCTCCACCACCTGTCCCACAATACAAAACACAGGTCTGTATTAAAAACTCCACCACCTGTCCCACAATACACAACACAGGTCTGTATTAAAAACTCCACCACCTGTCCCACAATACACAACACAGGTCTGTATTAAAAACTCCACCACCTGTCCCACAATACACAACACAGGTCTGTATTAAAAACTCCACCACCTGTCCCACACGACACAGGTCTGTAGTAAAAACTCCTCCACCTGTCCCACAATACACAACACAGGTCTGTATTAAAAACTCCACCACCTGTCCCACACGACACAGGTCTGTAGTAAAAACTCCTCCACCTGTCCCACAATACACAACACAGGTGAGCCATTTCCTAACACTAATGATGTGAGGGTCAGGGGACAGAGGGAAGGCGCATGCCATGATCTGGATGCAGAAGGGTTAAACATCAGTCTAATTACAATTGTACTGACACATCCTGATTGTGTTCATTTTTACAGGTAATGCACATGCCATGACCTCAGTGCTATAATCTGCACTTTACTCATACTATTGCTGACCATTATTCCTGTTGGCCATCAGCTTCTCTGGTGAGTTAGAACAGGAGGGTGGAGCAGCCATACACGCTTTGAATTAACTTGGAACAGAACAGGTTAAACATCTGCCTAATTAAATTACACTGACACATTCTGATTGTGTTTCAGTTCATTTTCATCTGTAGAACTTGGCTGTGTATTACTTTGCTTCCGGCATAAAAACACTGACTGAGATGAAAGAAGAAAGAAAAACCTCAGCTGAAAGTGGTTAGAGCAACGAGTGACACGGGTTAACACAGCTTCACGATGCAGCTGTCTGAGCTGCTTCAGTCCTAACGGGCTTGACACAGTGATCAGCTACTGGCTTGACACAGTGATCAGCTACTGGCTTGACACAGTGATCAGCTACTGGCTTGACACAGTGATCAGCCACTGGCTTGACACAGTGATCAGCCACTGGCTTGACACAGTGATCAGCTACTGGCTTGACACAGTGATCAGCTACTGGCTTGACACAGTGATCAGCTACTGGCTTGACACAGTGATCAGCCACTGGCTTGACACAGTGATCAGCTACTGGCTTGACACAGTGATCAGCCACTGGCTTGACACAGTGATCAGCTACTGGCTTGACACAGTGATCAGCTACTGGCTTGACACAGTGATCAGCTACTGGCTTGACACAGTGATCAGCTACTGGCTTGACACAGTGATCAGCTACTGGCTTGACACAGCAGTCAGCTACCGGCTTGACACAGCAGTCAGTTACTGGCTTGACCGGGCAATCAGCTACTGGCTTGACACAGCAGTCAGCTACTGGCTTGACACAGCAGTCAGCTACTGGCTTGACACAGCAGTCAGCTACTGGCTTGACAGCAGTCAGCTACTGGCTTGACACAGCAGTCAGCTACTGGCTTGACACAGCAATCAGCTACTGGCTTGACACAGCAGTCAGCTACTGGCTTGACACAGCAGTCAGCTACTGGCTTGACAGCAGTCAGCTACTGGCTTGACACAGCAGTCAGCTACTGGCTTGACAGCAGTCAGCTACTGGCTTGACACAGCAGTCAGCTACTGGCTTGACACAGCAGTCAGCTACTGGCTTGACAGCAGTCAGCTACTGGCTTGACACAGCAGTCAGCTACTGGCTTGACACAATAATAGCTGCCAACCTTTTCATGGCCGAAATAGCAGGCAATGTGTAAGGGGGAGAACTTGACAATGTCCCCAACGTTGATGTGAGCTCCATGTGCATGCAGAATTCTTGCTATCTGTTGACAGGCAAAACAATTTAGAGACAATATAACACACCGTATCACATAACAGGAAATAAAAACAAGATGGCAATATTCTAAGGACCAAAAGATGGAATGTAAAAAAGGGTTTTATGTCCAAGTGGTCATGTGTGTGTGTGTGTGTGTATGTAGGCATGTATGATGCATGATTGTGTGTGCTTTGCAAGTGTGCGCATGTGAATATGTGTGTGAATATGTATGTCTGTGTGCATGCATCTATGTGTGTGTGTATGTGTGTGCACAAGTACATCATGTGTGTATGTGTGTGTGTGTGTGGCTCATGTGCGTGTGTGAATTAGAATGTACATATATGCATGTGCACATGTGTGTATGTGTGTGTGTGTGTGTGTGTGTGTGTACGTGCGTGTGTGTGTGTGTGCATGTATGTGTGAATTATAGTGTGTTTTCATGCAGTTGCATGTACATGGGTGTGCATGCATGCATGTGTGTATACATGCATGTGTGTGTGTGTGTGTGTGTGTGTGTGTGTGTGTGTGTGTGTGTGTGTACCTCCAGGTGTCCACACATGGCAGCTATATGAAGGGAAGTGACATCACTGTGACCGGCCTGGTTGACGTCCGCCCCTCCATCTGCCAGTGCCTCCACCTGTTCCACATCACCCTGTCAACACACCACATCACCCTGTCAACACATCACCCTGTCAACATAACACATCACCCTTTCAACACAACACATCACCCTGTCAACACAACACCACATCATACTGTGAACATATTATCTTGTGAACACATCACCACATCACCTTGTCAACAAACCATCACACTACCGTGTCAACTCATCACACTGTCAACATACCACCACATCATCCTGTCAACACACCACCACATCACCCTGTCAACACATTACAACATCATTCTGTCAACACAACACCACATCACCCTGTCAACACATTACAACATCATCCTGTCAACACAACACCACATCACCCTGTCAACACATCATCCTGTAAACAGACCACCGCATCACCCTGTCAACAACATACCAACATGTCATCCTGTCAACACACTACATAACTCTGCCAACACACCACATCATCCTGTCAACACACCACCACATCACCCAGTCAACACACATCACCCTGTCAACACACCACTACATCACTCTGTCAACATGCTGTGCTGTCCTCACACCACCACATCACCATGTCAACACAGCACCACTATAACACATCACTGATGGTCTTGTCCTACCCTGTAGGCAGCCAGGTGAAGGGCAGTGAACTGGTTTTTGGACAAGGTTGACCACTTGACACCTTTCCTTAGCAGCAGCTTGATTTGACTGCTGCTGGCTGAAAATACACATGGGTACCTGTGTACACACACTGACACATGTATACTGGCATACACACACTGACACACATGTATACCAGTGTATGCACACTGACACACATATTATGTACCTGTGTACATACACAATGGCACATGTGTATCTGTGCACACATACTGGCACGCACATACATGTGTACATACACTAACAATGACATACACATAACTGTGAAAACACACTGATAAGTGTACATACTATGTACCTGTGTACATACACAATGGCACATCTGTATCTGTGTACACATACTGACAAACACATACATGTGTACATACACCAACAGTGACATACACATAACTGTAAACACACTGATAAGTCTGTACATACTATGTACCTGTGTACATACACAATGGCACATGTGTATCTGTGTACACATACTGACATGCACATACATACTGTGTATATATACACCAACAGTGACATACACATACCTGTGTGAACACACTGATATACCACTCATGTTCACACAGTGACATACACATACCTGAGTGCACACACATCTGTGTATATATATGGGTTCTTCTTCAGTGGTGGTCCTAATTGGTAGTCACTCACTTTGCAACAGTTTTGTTGTAAACCAGTTCCTTTTTTTCACACCAAATGGATAAAATTCCCTTTGTTATACACCCAAGAAGCAACGAGAGCAATTTGGTGGAAAAAAATGTTTTGTTTATTTTTTATTAGCAAAATATACTCCCATGTCACGCAAAAGCAAAAAATGGCGGCCAAAAACGGGCATGGCGATACCCTACTGCTTGTGTTGGAAGCTACTTCATACCAGACGAAAATATTCAGACATATCTAATTTGTTTGCAAAGTTGCAACATGCAAAAGCACCAGAAAGCTAATTTCAGGCCTGCTGAGTATGTCTGTGTACAACAATGATGGTTGAAAGTGAGCATTATGCATGTTTCATGACCTGTCACGTCATGAAACACGCATTCACTTCCAACTTGCACAAGATCAACGATGCGAACTGGGGAAAACACTGTTGCTATAAATAACAAAGCACTATCGATGCCGAGATCTGGGCTGTCATCGCTCCCATGTCATCTGGGCTGTCATCATTGTCTGCTAGCACACAATTTCACACAATTTAGAGGCTACCAATGATGCAGGTAGGTGAAATTCCAAGCAGTTATAGTTACTTGATCATTTCAGACTAGTATTTTATACAGTAGCACTCTTTATTTATAAATACAGTGTTCAATGTGTTCGATGCACCCTCTTGCAGGCTCATCTCCGTTTCGTCACATGAAACATACGTCTCTTGCCAAATCATTATTTCATGGTTAGGAACCACAATTACCAAAAAGTAGGCATACGTAGGATCAAAAACAAACATGTTTAGTAATGGTTGCAGTCATTTCAAATTATTTCTCAGTCCATGAACAAGGAGAGAAGAATTGGTGAAACATAACGTTCGTTTCTGGTGACATGGAACTGGACGGAAGTTGATTCCGTCACACAAAACGTGCGTTGTATCATCGTGTTGCAGAATGTGCGTTGAACAAATCTTCCCTACTTTGTTTTGATTTCTGTGTGAAACTGAGACTGTGCTATAGTATTAATGATGATGTAACTTTGAGATTCTTTTTATTTAAATTTACCATCTTCTTTAGGATTAGAAACGATACTAACTTAACGCGACATGGTGTGCTTGCAGAGTTTTTGTTTGGAATTTTTATTGTTGTTTCTTCTGTCCTGTTTTAGTAGTGACATGGTGTACTTGCAGAGGTTTTTTGTTTTTGTTCCGTTCATTTTTAGTAAACTTTACTAATTTAAGCTGGAAAGAATTCAACATAGTATTAATATACTGAGCAGACTAGAACTGTACTACTACTTGCGTTGTTTTTTCTTATTCATGTTTTTTGTTTTGTTTTTGTTTGGCTCCTGGGGTGGGGCTGGGAGGGGTGCATTAGCATTCATGAAAAAGACAGGGGTCTGAGGCAGCATACTATTAACTATATATGTACTAGTTTACTACATCTTGTTTTTCCATTTCCACCAACTTTGATTGTTGTCTCTGAATGTGATGTGTTGTGGACTGCAGCTTGTACTGTGATTTCACTTGTTGGCTCTGTTAAATCTACGTTCTACTTCTGGACTACAAGGCTTCATCTGGTGAAGTGCAGATAAAGTTCCTGCGTGAAAATCAGAGCAGCTTCTCGTTCCCTGCAACTGATGACATCCCTTGGGTGCCTGCTGATCAGCTTGCAAAACTAAGCCACTACAGACCAGTGTCAAATGCAGCTGGTTTTTTTGCAGAATAAAAGTTGCTTGAAGTTGTCATTGTTTTGCATGAGAACAGATGATTGATTAAATTTTCATGTTAAGTTTCAGTCAGTTCATGTAAACATTACTAGTACTGCTCATCACTTTTTCTTTCTTTCTTTTTTCTTCCTTCTTCACATAAGCAAAACTTGTCCCAAAAAAAAAACTAAACCAAAAACTTGTCAAACTCAAAACAAATGCTTACATACATGTAATGTGTACAAATACTCTGAAAAAATACATTTTCTACATGCTTTTAACAGTTTCCAACCTGAGTGATTATTGAATGTCATGTGAAACATGCGTTACATGTCACGCGAAACATGCGTTACAATTCAAAGAACATCTGAAGTTGAGGAAGTGTTCCAATATTACTTTGGAATATGTCCACAGCATCAAAATCTAACAAGAATAAATACTTGTTCATGATCCATGGTGTTTGTTTGATCTTGAAGAAAAAACTTTTCTTTCCATGTCACGCATGTTTCAGTGTCACAGTTTTGCGGGTAGGCTGTTCTACTCTCAAGTGGATGAACCCTCTTAAAAATTGCGCTTAGTTACTCCTAATGATTGTTATTCAAAACCTTTCTATGAAATAATAATGATTGTTATTCAAAACCTTTCTACGAAATAATAAGGTTCTTGTTTTAAATATTACATAATGATATTTATGTCACACCGAAACATGCGTTATGCTCTCCACTTGGACATGTTCGAAGCCACCCTAACTTGCAGTCGGGGTCCTAACTGCTTTTCTTTTAATTGTGCCTTAAAATAGGATGTATGTGGAACACAACAAGCCTAACTGGGATAAGCTGCAAGCTGTTTCAGTTTTGACCTCTGATTCCCCCTAACTAGGACCAGCACTGAAGAAGAACCCATATATGCAATCACACTTGCCAGCTGTATATACTGACAGTCACTCTTGTGTAGACATACACACTGACATAATTATCTAGTATACATTGCATCTGGCAAGCATTGCTTTTCCAATGAATCATACTCTGTAAACGTGTTCAAACAAAACTGATTTGCACATACACACATATCTTCCTAACTCCCTTGTACCCCACACCCACCCACCCCTCCCAGCACTGGCAGGCAGGCACACAGACAGATTGGACAGACTGACAGTAGAGAACAGGCAGGCACACAGACAGATTGGACAGACTGACAGTAGAGAACAGGCAGGCACACAGACAGATTGGACAGACTGACAGTAGAGAACAGGCAGGCACACAGACAGATTGGACAGACTGACAGTAGAGAACAGGCAGGCACACAGATTGGACAGACTGACAGTAGAGAACAGGCAGGCACACAGACTGGACAGACTGACAGTAGAGAACAGGCAGGCACACAGACTGGACAGACTGACAGTAGAGAACAGGCAGGCACACAGACAGACTGGAGAGACTAACACTGTGACAGTGACAGTAAAGAACAGGCAGGCAAACAGACAGATTGGACAGAATGACAGTAGAGAACAGGCAGGCACACGGAGCAATACATTGGACAGACTGACAGTACAGAACAGGCAGGCACACAGACAGATTGGACAGACTGACAGTAGAGAACAGGCAGGCACACAGAGCAATACACAGGATACAGATAGACTGGACAGTAGAGAACAGGCAGGCACACAGAGCAATACACAGGATACAGATAGACTGGACAGACTGACAGTAGACTGATAGACACAGGCAGGCATACACACAATGATCAACAGACTGACGGACAAACTGTGGCAAATGAACAAGCAGACTGACTTGATTTTGAAGACTCTGACCTCTTAGGCAAGCAAACAGAATGAACAGACTGTGAGGGGTGGAAAGGCAAACAAACAGACTGACAGCAGTCAGACTGCAAAAAATAGGCAGGACAGACTGACAAACACCCGACAAACAGACCCATCAGACTGACAGGGATAGGTAGGTGGGCAGACAGACTGTTTGATGGTCGCTTATATAGCGCTATTCTCCGCTCTCTTGAGCAGACTCATTGCGCTTGCATGTGGTTCTACATGCTTTTAAAAGAAAATATCCCTGAAGTGGTGTACTTACAGCGCTGGCATGGCTGATGCCACATGAAATTGCAGCCATCTCGGCACAAGTTCTGTGAACACCATACAACATTCACTATGTCACTTCATGCAAAGCCACATATGTACGTATTTAGCTGTAACCTGCCACCTGCGCTTTTGGCAGAATGACCGGGATCTTTTATGTGCTACTGTGGTAAAGTGGGGTGGAACAGATACCAAAATAAGAGTCAGCACAGAAAGTCAACCCTGAAAAAGAAAATTCTACTGCCACTCCTGCAGGGATTCGAACCCACAACCTTTCAATCACAAGTCCGGCACTCTAACCACTGAGCTATTCCCACTCCAACTGTGGGTGTGAATGTACCTCCAGATATACAACTGATGTGCAGCAGCGACAGGCCGGTGTCTGTGGTGTCACCGACATTGTCTTCATTCAGCAGCACTCGCGCCGTGGACAGGTCACCAGTGCTGCAGCAACAGCAAGTCATGCATAACATATATTATATATATATATGTATCTCTCCCTCTCTCATACATATATATTATTTGCCAACATATAAATATATAATATTATTTGCCAACAGTACAAACACTGGTGCCACTACAATTCCAGTGCTGCAGCAACAGCAAGTCATGCACAACACATCAATGTATTATATGCCAACTGTACAAACACCGATGCCACTATGCAATCAGTTACTAGGAGCCAGTGATTACATGTCTAAACCAGCAGGGTCCAAGTGATTAGTGTATACATACCATCAGCACACTTGGGAGTGATTCACGCATGCCGTCAAGATCAATGCATCAATTGGGAAGTGATCGGAGATTGTGAGGTGATCATGGATCAAGATATGTGCCTCCTCCCCACCTTACCAAAGTGGGTTTCCCCCCACCTTACCAAAATGGGTTCCCCCCCACCTTACCAAAATGGGTTTCAATCATTTTTGTGTACATATGTATACAGTATAAATATGTACATCCATATAATCTTTTATATCAATTGCCCTCAAGAACCACCTTTTTTCTCTGGACTCTGTATGTCAGTGTGTCATGTGTCACAGTGGTACACACACATGTCAGTGGAGTGTGCATGATGTCAGTGTGTAACTGTATAGTGCACATGACATCAGTGTGCAACTGTAGAGTGTGCATGGTGTCAGCGTGTAAAGTTCTGTAGAGTGTGCATGGTATCAATGTGTAACTGTGGAGTGTGCATGATGTCAGTGTGTAAAGTTATATAGTGCCCATGGTGTCAGTAACTGTGGAGTGTGAATGATGTCAGTGTGTAATTGTGGAGTGTGCATGATGTCACTGTCAGTGTGTAACTGTGGAGTGTGCATGACGTCAGTGTGTAAAGTTGTATAGTGCACATGGTGTCAGTGTGTAACTGTGGAGTGTGAATGATGTCAGTGTGTAATTGTGAAGTGTGCATGATGTCACTGTCAGTGTGTAACTGTGGAGTGTGCATGACGTCAGTGTGTAAAGTTGTATAGTGCACATGGTGTCAGTGTGTAACTGTGGAGTGTGAATGATGTCAGTGTGTAATTGTGGAGTGTGCATGATGTCACTGTCAGTGTGTAACTGTGGAGTGTGCATGACGTCAGTGTGTAAAGTTGTATAGGGCACATGGTGTCAGTGTGTAACTGTGGAGTGTGAATGATGTCAGTGTGTAATTGTGAAGTGTGCATGATGTATAGTGCACATGGTGTCAGTGTTTAACTGTGGAGTGTGAATGATGTCAGTGTGTAATTGTGAAGTGTGCATGATGTCAGTGTGTAAAGTTGTATAGTGCACATGGTGTCAGTGTGTAACTGTGGAGTGTGAATGATGTCAGTGTGTAATTGTGAAGTGTGCATGATGTATAGTGCACATGGTGTCAGTGTGTAACTGTGGAGTGTGAATGATGTCAGTGTGTAATTGTGAAGTGTGCATGATGTATAGTGCACATGGTGTCAGTGTGTAACTGTGGAGTGTGAATGATGTCAGTGTGTAATTGTGAAGTGTGCATGATGTATAGTGCACATGGTGTCAGTGTGTAACTGTGGAGTGTGAATGATGTCAGTGTGTAACTGTGGAGTGTGAATGATGTCAGTGTGTAATTGTGAAGTGTGCATGATGTCAGTGTGTCATGATGCCCCTCACCTGCAAGCCTGCTGCAGCTCTGTCCAGTCGGTTTCTCTGGGCCGAAGATCTTCAATCACCTTGGAGCGCAGGAGGGCATAGCTCTCGCTGATTTTCTTCTTCAGCTCATCTGCATAGAGCACAGTACAGCACTGGGTGTACTACATCTACTAACACTATGCACTAAGTAAACTATACTGTACTACTATTGACTATTCTAATTCTATACAGCACAGCACTGGGTGTACTATATCTACTGACACTATGTACTAAGTAAACTATACTGTACTATTATTGACTATTCTAATTCTATACAGCACAGCACTGGGTGTACTACATCTACTAACACTATGCACTAAGTAAACTATATTGTACTGCTATTGACTATTCTAATTCTATACAGCATTAAATCTCCAGCTACAAGTACAAGACTACAAGTACAACTGGTGAAAAAAAGCATTCATGACATAGTCAGAAAAATACTATAGTTTACATAAATAATGCAGAGATGGGGTAACAATAACAGACAGATACAGGTTAACATATAACTGACAGAGTCCAAAACCCCAGAACAATCCAGAAGTCCAAAACTAAGTCTGAAGTTGTAAGAATACTAATCTTGAGTAAGATACCCTGATCATTGAGAGGATATATATATATATATATATATATATGTGCCATCAGTTTTTGTTTCATTTTTTTTTTTACAATGAACACTGGAGAAAAAGAAGAAGTTATTTTATGTACCCCCCTTCACTCCCCCCCCCCCCCCCCCTTCTCTCTCCACACACACCATTAGATACTGCAAAAGAGAGCTTCTGTGTCATGTACCTGTGGAAAAAAAAGACACCTTGACAAAGCGATGACATACTGGGCCATGCCAGTATATATAATGGTTGGCCTGGTATAAAATGGCCTCTGCAGTCTCATATTATATATATACTACAGATGCTGCACTGCCACTGGCATATTTTATATAAATATAATAAAATTTACTTGATCACATACTTGGTGCACCAGTCTACCAATAGGAATCAGGATCTCATTTATAATGACACTTGTAAAAGTTGTACTGGTAAATATATATTGGGCCACTTCACATATATTGGTTTGTAACAACTAACATGAGCATCATGAGTATGCCACTGCATGACTGACAGGCCATTATTATAATAGCATGTACTGATGTTGTGATTCCCTCTCTCAATTTAAAATGTGCAATTCACACAGGATACCAAATTTATGACTCACCTGTGCACGAATATGTTGGTCTGGATTTATAATTTCCCATTGTCTGGTATCTTATATTCTTTCTTCAGCAATGTCACGATTAATGACTTTTGCCATTAGACTGACTTCACTGTCATCATATATTCTGCCTATATTACGATATAAATCTGGTCCTGTAAAGAACAAAGTTTCACACACAACTCGAAAACGGTCATTTCGAATGATCGTTAATCAACAAGAAACAGTATGAGTATACAACTCGGCAATTTGAACTTAAACTTCATCAACTTCATGGTAACAAAATTAACAACTTGGGGGGAAAAAAAACCAAAAACGAAGACAGTCTACTTGTTCTTCCCAAGAAATCGCTAAAGAAACCCGCTACCAACTGCACTAATATAACAGCGTCTCTCTATAATCACACTGAACAGTCAACAAAATTACTAAGTTCGAATGGGTTTCCGCTCGAGGAAAAGTAGCTTTCAAAAGTTGCGAGAAAGTTTCTGTCGTCTGCAGAAGGTAGCCATCTTGGATCTCCAACACTCGCGTCAAAACTCGCGAGATCAAGACGCCAGAACATTGGATACGATGTCAACAATATGGAGGGGAAAGTGAGGAAAAGTTGTGTTCGGAAACCGTACATATTGAGATTCGACCTCAAATGGCGTGGAAGTGAACGGATCTGTGCCGCTGTATAACCTCCCTAGATTTTAGGCGCTGGGAAGCGTCATGTGCGAGAAAAATGGCGGCGTGCAACTGGGTGAACGAGGCGTACTTCTCCGACCTCATGTGTACGGACAAGAAAGCTCACACGGCGCTAGAACTGCTGGTCGACGACCTACATTTGGACAAAGAGAAAACCATTTACACTTTTATGTGTCATTCAGGGTCCGAAGACTTTTTATGGGGACTCGTGCGCCTCCTTGGCAGTGATAACCCGCGGTGAGGTTCTTTCACTAGTTTAGGTGATTCGCTGGTTCAGTGGTTGGTAACCGGGAACGCGGCTTATTTCAGATTTTTGCCTTTATCGATTTTATTTTAACACACACACACACACACACACACACACACACACACACACACACACACACACACACATTGTGCAGGGGGTGGGAGCTGTAACATTGAATGATTGATATTCAATAATACTAGGTCAGTCTGTTTGAGAATATTAATTATTATTTTAATGTGTTTGTATGATTCTTCTTATAATAATGACAATACTACTACTATGAAAGTACTACTAATAATAATAGCATGCTATTACTATAATTTGTGTTCTTTTTCTTCTTCTTTTATTTTCTAATAGTAATATCACCTTGCTATGAACAGACATAAAATAAAGACATTGATTGACTGATTCATTGATAACAAATGATAGATTTGATAATTAATAGCGGTCATATTTATACTGTTATAGTGTAGCGTCTGTAGTGCATAAAGAGATCAAATGTTGTTGAGCAATTCTGTGGCCACACAACTGAGAATGCTAGCTGGTTGAGTTATGAAAAAGTCTACGGTAATTATAATAATGAATAATTAAAGTATAATTTATAAAGTGCAAAATCCTGTCCATGGAGACTAATAATAATAATAATAATGAATACTTGGAGCGCCTAATCCGCACAGGCCCTAAGTGCTTACACATTCTTTACAATTTTTTTTATACATATTGTCAAAATTCAACACATACAACATGAACGCACACACACATGTACACATGCACACACACACAGAGACTTGCACGTGCATGCTTGTGCATGCACATGCATACACCCACACATACACACACACACACAACAGTCGCATATCAGGGCAAACAGACTAAAAAACAGTTTTTTTAAAAGAGAAAGATTTTCAAGGAAGATTTAAAAGAGCTGACAGAGGTAGAATGGCAGACATAAATGGGGAGTTGGTTCCAGATAACTGGAGCCTGGTAAGAGAAAGAACAATGAACACAGGACTTTTTTCAGAAGGATGGT
The DNA here is from genome assembly GCA_963584105.1 of Alviniconcha strummeri. Taxonomy (NCBI): domain Eukaryota; kingdom Metazoa; phylum Mollusca; class Gastropoda; family Provannidae; genus Alviniconcha; species Alviniconcha strummeri. The sequence goes on along the minus strand of OY757551.1, from coordinate 2,097,288 downwards.
ATTCTGGACACTCATGTGTCTGTAGAAGAGTGGAGCTGCTGGGAAAGAGTGTAAAGGTGAAGAAGTTCTGAAAGGTAGATGGGAGCCTGATGAGAAATGATCTTAAAGCAAAACAAAGACAATTTGTATTCAGTCCTCTGCTCGATAGGTAGCCAGTGAAGAGGATGAATCATAGGACATTAGGAGTGACGTGGGCAGATGATTAGGACAGCCTGCCAAAAGTTAGTTGCAATAATCTAATCTTGAAAGAACAAAAGCACACAACAGTTTTTTGGCGACATCTTTGGATAGATAGTGGTGTATTGTGCTAATCCAACGAAGTTCAAGATAGCTGATATGACTATTCTGAGCGCATACATGCATGCACTAATTGCTTGCACACGGTATCCCAAGGCTTTTGTTTACTAGCCAATAGTTACTTTACTTTGTCAGCCACATGGTTTGTATGGTAATTTTAAATCACAACTTTCTGATGTGAAAGTGAGATAAAGTTGGACTTAGAGTTGAGATTTTGACACAATTGGAGTATAGACTTTTTTGATTCTCTTTTTATATCTTCCCAGTCTTGGTGGTGGTAGCCACTAAACCAGACTGAAATAAACAACTGAAGTGATGCAGTCTTCAAAGTAGGCTAACCACCACCCATCAGTTCAGTGATACTGAGATTAGATATATTTATTTTGTGTATTACTGGGTTTTTTTACTGTGAAGGATTAGGGTGGAGCATTTATAAATCTCACCCTTTCAACCTACATGATGTGTAGCTTGAGTGACATTACTTCCAAACTGATAAATTATGATCATGATGTCAATATCATTATTTGTGTGGCATCCAGCTGTATTATCATTGGCTGCCACAAATATCATTTTGCATGACAAACGTTTTGTTGCAACAAACATGTGTTGTCATGACAAACACATGTTTGTCATAACAAAACACATCTTTTGTTGTAACAAAAGTATGTTTACTGCGACAAAACATTTGTTGCAACGAAATTATGTTTGTTGTGACAAAATATTTTGTCGCAACAAAAAACAAGCGTACCTTTGTTGCGACAAAAAAGACATGTTTTATTGTGACATACATGTGTTTGTCATGACAAAGAATTTGTTGCAACAAAATTAGGTTGGTTGCAACAAATATTTGTCACAACAAAAGTTTTGTCATGACAAAAATATGTTTGTCCTGACAAAAGTTTTGTCACAACAAGCAAAGTTTTGTTGCAACAGAAGACGTGTTTTGTCAGGACAAACAAGTGTTTGCGCCACAACAAACATGTGTTTGTCACAACAAAACTTTTGTCGTGACAAGTTTTGTCGTGACAAGTTTTGTCCTGACACGTTTTGTCGTGACAAGTTTTGTCGTGACAAGTTTTGTCCTGACACGTTTTGTCGTGACAAGTTTTGTCGTGACAAAAGTGATACTTTTGGCAGCTCCTGCCAATGATCCTGTATTTTCAGGCTGGGCCCTGAGGAGCACAAATTCAAAGCTAAATACTACTCATTCTACAGTTTACATGTTAATATATTCAACAGATTTTGTTTCTTTAAATTTAGAATTGTTTTGTGTCAGTGATGGTTAGCAGGACAAGACTGGAGAAAGCACTGTGAAGTATCTGGCATGACAGTCACAGTGATCCACAACCTCTTTGGTCTTGATACTAAGGCAACAGGAGCACACAGCTTTTTCTGTATCTAAAACTTGTGAAAATCATAGAGAGAGAGAGAGAGAGAGAGAGAGAGAGAGAGAGAGAGAGAGAGAGAGAGAGAGAGAGAGATCAAAGAGGCAGCATGTGCAGCACAGGGAAGCTGGGACACTTAGTGAACATTGTGTGCAACCAATTGTGTTTTCCATTACAAACAAAACTGGGCTTAAAAAATATGAGATAAAGCCTGTTAATTTAAACTTTAAAGGGAGCATTTTTTAAAGTAAAATCCTGAAGTTTTTATTTTGGTCTCCTTTACCAGTTTGACCAAACTTGTTTTGAGTTGGCTAGATCTCCTTTAATGCTAATGTCAGTTGTTGCTTTCAACTCTGGTGACTGGGAGCTGGTTTCTCACAGAATCCAGTGAAGAAAATGTCAGTCAGTTGTCACTGTGTCAGTTTCATTTCATTTTGAAGCGGACTCCTCCACCCTTTAGTAGTGGCTGGGTAGTGTGCATGCAAAACATTAAGAAAGAAAATAGTCATGACCCTGTGGCTGTGAACAGTTCCTGCCAGGAGAATGTGATCACGCTTCAGCTGAACGAGGGCTGGGACTGGGAATAACTGCAGTCATAAACTGGAGCTAATGGGCTGCCAGCTCCTTCGTTGCTCTTTGCCACTGTCAGGTACCCCTGCTTTACAGTCATTGGTACCCTGTCAGCGTTGGTGGTCACAGGTAGTCCTGCCAGCAGTTTTTTTCTTTCCTCTCTGGCACTGGCAGTCTGTAGCATGAGGTCTGTGCTGTGCAAGTCTAGTTCACTGTCACACTGTGTTGGGTCAGTAAGTTATGTAAGAACCATGGTCATACCTGGCGATAACTGTGAACTATAGCAGAGGAGGTGAAAAACTGAGGATGACCATGACTGACAAGTCAGTTGCTGAGCACAGTAACAGTAACTGTACTCTCAAGATCAAGATTAAACTGGAACTGTCCTTCTGAGCTAAAACAGCATACACACACACACACACACACACACACACACACACACACACACACACACACACACACACACACACACACACACACACACACACACACACATGCACACACACACACACACACACACACACACACACACACACACACACACACACACACACATGCACACACATACACACACACACACACACACACACACACACACACATGCACACACACACACACACACACACACACACACACACATGCACACACATACATATATGCACACACACACACACACACACACACACACACACACACACACACACACACACACACACACACACACACATACATATATGCACACACGCACACGCACATACACACACACACACATGTATACACACACATGTATACACACACATATGCACGCACATGCGCACACACACACACACACACACACACACACACACATACACACACACACACACACACACACACACACACACACACACACACACACACACTGTATGCACCAATTAGCTCAGTGGTTGCAAGGGACCTGTACTGGTAGCAGAAGGCTTGTTGTCTAGTGATTAATACCTTGCCTGTTTGTAGTAAAGTTTAATACCTTTGTCTAGTAATTAATACACTGGTGATTGGGCTTGCAAAGCAGTTTCAAAGGAACAAGCCATATTATATGTAAATATAAATATATATATATATCAAAACATGGCACGCTTAATGTAGTAGAGATCTGTCAAATCAAACAATTTCTTTTTATTGGGAAATGTGTGTAGCTTTAGTCTCCTGATGAATTAAAACAGACACTGATCATTATATTTTTGTAGAGCACATCTGATAGTGATACTGAATACTTTGACTTAACATGGGTTTACATGTATATGTATGATAGCTTCATTTTATGTCTGCTGGTACATTAAGCCTATAGATGCAGTCAGGTGCTTGGAGCTAAATATTATTATAATAATTAATATTGGAGTTGATGAATATGATGTTTGAGTGCACTATATAAAGACACTGAAGCACAAGGAAAAAAGACAAAAATGTGTGTCTTAGCCATTCTATGGTTTTACCAGGATTGCTGTCCGAGTAGGATTCAGTAGTGTGTCTCGAGCCAGCGATGAGAGTGTCTGTCTGGTTGACCATAGTAGTGGTGTGTGTATGTAGGCTGGGTGAGGAGTATGTCTGTTGGGGGAGAAGGGGGCTAGTATAATAATAATAAGTATTTCTACAGCGCAGAATCTTGTCCCTCGTATGTCTGTTTATTATTATCAGTTTAAATGATTTTGACATTGCTGTCATGCACTTTTTACATGTTTTTGTTTGTTTGTTGTTTTTGTAATTAACAAGCCATGGTAGTTAGCTGAATTGCCCTCTGAGGATGATTAAAGTATATTGACTTGACTCCACTGACCAATTTGAGCACCAGCATTGCAAAACAAAAGAGAGGTTAGGGGTTCAGAAGATGCCATTAATTTCAGTTTAAAACAGTCAAGTATACTATTCCTGATGTTTTGTAACATTGACTACTACTAGTACTACTGCTAAAAACTAATATAAATCATAAAGTGCCCTTTCCACACAAGAACTTGCAATTATTAACATTTACAAATCTAATACACAAATACATAAGCACTACAGACACATTAAATCAAGCATATTATATGTTACTACACACACACCACCACCACCACCAGTGTCATGCTGGAAATTTTTATGTGAATTTTGAGTGCTGATCTGACTGAAGGAATATATATTATATATGTATAATATATCACCCTGTATTTAAATGACACATCCCTAAGTTGTGTGTGTGTGTGTAATAATTACTTGTACTGAAACTTCTAATGCAGCTGTGTGTTTTTTTCTCTGACAGTTTCAGTTTCTTTCCTGCCAGGACTCTATTCTGGTTGTTTCAGATTTATAATATAATGTTAATTGTATATATTGTACTTAGGTCACTAGCTGCGCTCTCACACTCAGGTGTTTGAGGGAAAAAAGAGAGTCTCAGACAGTCCTTCATTTCATACACCCAAACTAGTGGGTACCACTCTTCGCTCTTTTGGAAAACCTTTTTTGGTTTTGTACTGTATTTTAGATTCAGTCTGAGACAAATCAAGCATTGAATTCCATTACAGTTGCCGTTGCAGTTATTTTGTCTGGGTCAATCAACATAACATTGTTTGTGTAGTCAGTGATGTGCAGTGAAGTATGTAGTACAGTCCGTGTGAAATAGCCTGGCGCTTGACTGGGAGTGCGCGAGGCAGCAAGCCAAGTGTGTAGCCTTGTGTGGGGAGCAAATTTCCCTGGCTAAACAGAGCCGTAATCAGCTGAACGGCTCAGTGATCGCCTTTCACCCCTCACCCAAGGATCAGGCCTGGTTATGGCATTAAAACTTGGGCTTTGTGACTGCTCTGGTAGATTGTGGCTTTGTCTCGGTAGTCGTATAGAACCTATACCCTGGCTTTGTTAGGGTTACGGTGTTGGGACATTGGGACAGTTATGGTGTTGGGACATTGGGACAGTTATGGTGTTGGGGGCATTGTGACTGCTGTCATCAAAGGCCAAGCTACCTTTGGTGTCTGCTGATTTGCTTTGTAGATTTGTGTGTGCTGATCACACACAGTGTATGTTTTAGCTGGGTGTGTGGGAGGTAATTGCCATGCCTGTAGTTGTAGTCACTGGTACCCTAGTTGGGATACTTGCCATGCTCTAGTTGTAGTCACTGGTACCCTAGTTGGGATACTTGCCATGCCTGTAGTTGTAGTCACTGGTACCCTAGTTGGGATACTTGCCATGCCTGTAGTTGTAGTCACTGGTACCCTAGTTGGGATACTTGCCATGCCTGTAGTTGTAGTCACTGGTACCCTAGTTGGGATACTTGCCATGCCTGTAGTTGTAGTCACTGGTACCCTAGTTGGGATACTTGCCATGCCTGTAG
>OY757551.1:2078950-2086450 GCA_963584105.1 Alviniconcha strummeri | reverse complement strand
GCTAACCCAGTCTGGCTGGTAGGTGGCTAACCCAGTCTGGCTGGTAGCTTGCTAACCCAGTCTGGCTGGTAGCTTGCTAACCCAGTCTGGCTGGTAGGTGGCTAACCCAGTCTGGCTGGTAGGTGGCTAACCCAGTCTGGCTGGTAGGTGGCTAACCCAGTCTGGCTGGTAGGTGGCTAACCCAGTCTGGCTGGTAGGTGGCTAACCCAGTCTGGCTGGTAGCTTGCTAACCCAGTCTGGCTGGTAGGTGGCTAACCCAGTCTGGCTGGTAGGTTGCTAAGCCAGTCTGGCTGGTAAGAATGCTAACTCTAGACTGGCTAATAGGAATGCTAACTGCAGTCTGGCTGGTAGGAATGCTAACTGCAGTCTGGCTGGTAGATTTGCTAGGTGCAGACTGGGTGATAGTAACAGAGATGATAACCCCAGTCAGGCTGGCTGGTAGATTTGCTAGGTGCAGACTGGGTGATAGTAAGAGCGATGATAACCCCAGTCAGGCTGGGTGACAGTAAGAGCGATGATAACCCCAGTCAGGCTGGCTGACAGTAAGAGAGATGATAACCCCAGTCAGGCTGGCTGACAGTAAGAGAGATGATAACCCCAGTCAGGCTGGGTGATAGTAAGAGCGATGATAACCCCAGTCAGGCTGGGTGGTAGTAAGAGCGATGATAACCCCAGTCAGGCTGGGTGATAGTAAGAGCGATGATAACCCCAGTCAGGCTGGCTGACAGTAAGAGAGATGATAACCCCAGTCAGGCTGGCTGACAGTAAGAGAGATGATAACCCCAGTCAGGCTGGCTGACAGTAAGAGAGATGATAACCCCAGTCAGGCTGGCTGACAGTAAGAGCGATGATAACCCCAGTCAGACTGCAGTAAGGCTCGGTGGGAATGCTAACTTCACTCCTACACACGTACATACATGCACACCCAAATACACATGCACATGCGCATGCATGCACACATACACACACTTGTTCACATTCATGCACACACAGACACACACACACATGCACACACAAACACATAATTATGTACATGTGTTTACATGCACACAGACACACACACACACATTGTTCACTTTTATGCACACAGACACACACACACACACACACACACACACACACACACACACACACACACATGCACATGCATGCATACATAAATGAGACATCAGCAGAGTTGGTTGTTTAAAGCATTTGTCTGTTTCTGGTTCCAGCAGTGGCTAGTTTTGTTGTTTCAGCTTTTACTTCAGGCAGTGCCTGTATGCACTTAGAATAGTCTTTCTGAACAAGATTTTGTGCCAGAGAAATACTTTAATTATTCTTTTTCTTGACATTAGCAATTGATTGATTTTGGAAGCTGACCAGCTGCCTTTGCCAAAATCTAATGAAAAAGTGTGTGTTAATAGAAAAAGATATTAACATTTCCATACATTGATTTACTACAGTGACTTTGGCTTAAACATGACTACACCAGTCAGGATTGCCACAAACCAGCCATTGATTCTTTTTTCTTTTCTGTTTTCTGTTAGTTTTTTTTAGTCAGTTCTGTCAGCTTATAGTTTTCTGTTAGTTTTTTTAGTCAGTTCTGTCAGCTTATAGTTTCTGTTAGTTTTTTTAGTCAGTTCTGTCTGCTTATAGTCTTCTGTTTGTTTTTTGAGTCAGTTCTGTCAGCTTATATTGTTCCCAAAGCTGTAGACAATGCCTCACTGAGTCACGCAGTCTTGACAGAAGGTTTCTCTGCTTTGTTATAGTCTTGCTTGTTTACAATTGGCTCCCTGTTTTCCCACATGTCCAGCTTAATCTCCAGCTCAGTTGTCATGTATGCTGTGTTTTTTTCTTGTTGAAACAATGGGAGATGCTGACATTTAATTTTCATGTATGCTGTGTTTTTGCTTGTTGAAACAATGGGAGATGCTGACCTTTAATTGTCATGTATGCTGTGTTTTTGCTTGTTGAAACAATGGGAGATGCTGACCTTTAATTGTCATGTATGCTGTGTTTTTGCTTGTTGAAACAATGGGAGATGCTGACCTTTAATTGTCATGTATGCTGTGTTTTTGCTTGTTGAAACAATGGGAGATGCCAAGATTGCTGACCTGACATTAACTTTCATTGCAGTCTGGTTGTTGCTGGGGTTTTGTTTTGCTTGTTTTTTTGTTTTTTGTTTTTTAAGTCACTGCATTTTGCCTCATTTGAGTGGTGTCATCATCCTGCATCATCCTGTGTTGCATGACAAAAACTCAAGTGTGCTACTTAATCTGACAAAAACTGAAGTTTGCTACTTAATCTGACAAAAACTGAAGTGTGCTACTTAATCTGACAAAAACTCAAGTTTGCTACTTAATCTGACAAAAATTCAAGTGTGCTACTTAATCTGACAAAAATTCAACTGTACTACTTAATCTGACAAAAACTCAGATATGCTACTTAATCTGACAAAAACTCAAGTGTACTGCTTAATCTGACAAAAACTCAAAGATGCTACTTAATCTGACTAAAACCCAAGCGTGCTACTTAATCTGAAATGAAAAAAGGGAAAAAACTCAAGTGTGCTACTTAATCTGAAAACAAACAAACTCAAGTGTGCGACTTAATCTGAAAAAACTTAAATGTGCTGCTTAATCTGACCAAAAATCAAGTGAGCTACTTAATCTGACAAAACTCAAGTGTGCTACTTAATATGACAAAAACTCAAGTGTGATACTTAATATGACAAAACCTCAGATGTGCTATTTAATCTGACAAAAACTCAAGCATGCTACTTAATCTGACAAAAACTTAAGTGTGCTACTTAATCTGACAAAAACTTAAGTGTGCTACTTAATCATACTCATCATAGCAGTGTTGTGGTTTGGAGATGTGTGCCTGTCGCATCATTGCTGCTGATGCTTGGCAGCTCCATGCTCGGATCATTAATTTGATTGATATGTCTTTTGTTCAGGGCGTGGAATGAACGCAGCATTTGCCATTGGACGTCTGTGCGACATGGACACTGGTCGTCAGCGTCTGCTGGCTCTGCAGGACTCAGAGAAGATGGTCAGTCAGGCATTGTGTTGGTCAGTCAGGCATTGTGTTGGTCAGTCAGGCATTGTGTTGGTCAGTTAGGCATTGTGTTGGTCAGTTAGGCATCTTGTTACCCCCAGCACCTCAGCACTGCCCCATGTCAGTCATCGTGGTGGTACCAGCAGGTGACTCAGCACTGCCCCATGTCAGTCATTGTGGTGGTACCAGCAGGTGACTCAGCACTGCCCCATGTCAGTCTTTGTGGTGGTACCAGCAGGTGACTCAGCACTGCCCCATGTCAGTCATTGTGGTGGTACCAGCAGGTGACTCAGCACTGGCCCCAGTTATGCATCTTGTTGTCCCCATCAGATCAACACCACCCTGAGTCACACACCTTGTTGCCTGTATCAGATCAATACTGCCCTGAGTCACACATCTTGTTGCCTGTATCAGGTAAACACCACCCTGAGTCACACATCTTGTTTCCCCCATCAGATCAACACCACCCTGAGTCACACATCTTGTTGCCTGTATCAGATCAACATCACCCTGAGTTACACATATTGTTGCCTGTAACAGATCAATACCGCCCCAAGTCACACATCTTGTTGCTCCCATCAGATCAACACCACCCTGAGTCACACACCTTGTTGCTCCCATCAGATCAACACCACCCTGAGTCACACACCTTGTTGCTCCCATCAGATCAACACCACCCTGAGTCACACACCTTGTTGCTCCCATCAGATCAACACTGCCCTGAGTCACACACCTTGTTGCCCCCATCAGACCAACACCACCCTGAGTCACACACCTTGTTGCCCCCATCAGACCAACACTGCCCTGAGTCACACATCTTGTTGCCTGTATCAGGTAAACACCACCCTGAGTCACACATCTTGTTTCCCCCATCAGATCAACACCACCCTGAGTCACACATCTTGTTGCCTGTATCAGATCAACATCACCCTGAGTTACACATATTGTTGCCTGTAACAGATCAATACCGCCCCAAGTCACACATCTTGTTGCTCCCATCAGATCAACACCACCCTGAGTCACACACCTTGTTGCTCCCATCAGATCAACACCACCCTGAGTCACACACCTTGTTGCTCCCATCAGATCAACACCACCCTGAGTCACACACCTTGTTGCTCCCATCAGATCAACACTGCCCTGAGTCACACACCTTGTTGCCCCCATCAGACCAACACTCAGGTTCTATTGTACATTTTTCCTGTTGCTTCATCAGATTCTAGTGTAAGTTTTCCTGTTGCTTCATCAGGTTCTAGTGTAAGTTTTCCTGTTGCTTCATCAGGTTCTAGTGTAAGTTTTCCTGTTGCTTCATCAGGTTCTAGTGTAAGTTTTCCTGTTGCTTCATCAGGTTCTAGTGTAAGTTTTCCTGTTGCTTCGTCAGGTTCTAGTGTAAGTTTTCCTGTTGCTTCATCAGGTTCTAGTGTAAGTTTTCCTGTTGCTTCATCAGGTTCTAGTGTAAGTTTTCCTGTTGTTTCATCAGGTTCTAGTGTAAGTTTTCCTGTTGCTTCATCAGGTTCTAGTGTAAGTTTTCCTGTTGCTTCATCAGGTTCTAGTGTAAGTTTTCCTGTTGCTTCATCAGGTTCTAGTGTAAGTTTTCCTGTTGTTTCATCAGGTTCTAGTGTAAGTTTTCCTGTTGTTTCGTGAGGGTTTGTAACCTGTCTGGCCTGTTGTGGGGTTTTCCATGCTGCATTTGTCTTTAAACCCAGTTTGTAATCTGACTTGAGTAGCGAGAACAGTTTAAGTCTGCATTGATTTGTGGCAATTATTGTTCATCTTGAGGTGACCCTTTGTGATCGATGTTACTTTAAATCCAGTTACTACCTACCTACCCCCTCATCCCCCACTCCACCCCAACCTCTGACCCCCAGTTGTATCTGATTCCTGTGTAGTAGGTAGGGAGTTGTTGAAAAGCATTGTTTTAAAAATGGTTAGTCAAAGGGTTTAGAAATGGGTTCAAGATAAGTGATGTAGAAAAGAACAAGGATCGCAAGCATTGCACTGAAAGTTGCATTAGCACACTGTTGATGTTTCCTTCCATTTACTGGCTGCCGGCAGTCACTGGGTGTTTTTCAACTTTGATGGGTGTGCTCTGACATGCAGACAGGGGACCCAGGAAGGCAAAGTGGGCTGAAATTTGAGTTCCTAATGTAGCTTGGCATGGTTTGCAAATGTTGATGGCATTTCACATTAATTATCAGAACACTTTGGTAGCATTTCAGATTGAATTGTCAAAAACTTGATAGCATTTCAAATTCCATTGTTGTAAATTGATGTTATTTCAGATTTCATTATCAGAAGCTGTGATGGCATTTCAGATGTTGCTGTCAGAAACTTTGGTGTCATTTTAGATTTTACTGTCAAACTTTGATGGCATTTCAGATTTCCTCTTTGGCCAAGATGCTGAGCTGTGAAGATGCTGGAGCCAGCAAAAATGCCTGCTTCGCTCTCAGTTGCCTAGCAACCAACCTGGAGGGCCACAGCCGCCTGCTGCAGAATGTGCACTCTGATGACGTCCTGCGCACCCTGGCCCAGCTGCTCAGTGCCCAGGACAGTGAGACAGGCTGGTTTGCTGCCATGTAAGTCCCCTCTGGATTGGTTGATAAAGGTTTGCTTCCATGTAAGTCCCCTTTGGATTGGTTGATAAAGGTTTGCTGCCACGTAAGTCCACTTTGGATTGGTTGATAAAGGTTTGCTGCCACGTAAGTCCCCCTTGGATTGGTTGATAAAGGTTTGCTGCCACGTAAGTCCCCTTTGGATTGGTTGATAAAGGTTTGCTGCCACGTAAGTCCCCCTTGGATTGGTTGATAAAGGTTTGCTGCCACGTAAGTCCCCTTTGGATTGGTTGATAAAGGTTTGCTGCCACGTAAGTCCCCTTTGGATTGGTTGATAAAGGTTTACTGCCATGTAAGTCCCTTTTGGATTGGTTGGTAAAGGTTTGCTACCATGTAAGTCCCTTTTGGATTGGTTGGTAAAGGTTTGCTGCCATGTAAGTCTCTTTTGGATTGGTTGGTAAAGGTTTACTGCCATGTAAGTCTCCTTTGGATTGGTTGGGAATGGTTTGCTGCCATTGAAGTCATCTTTTGATTGAGATCCAAACTCATAAACGGTCAAAAGAAGGACACAGTCTGAATTATTTGGGGGTAATCTCCTTTGTTAAGCTACAAAACGTCACTTAAACAACAGTTAAACAGTGAAAAAGGGTTTGACTGTGTTTTGTGCAGATGTATAGAAGGATTCACTGTGTTTTCTGATCTCCCTTTGTACTAAAGAGAGAGAGGTTTACTCTGATTCCTAATCTTCCTCTGTGCATGTGTATGGAGGATTTTTTGGCATTTTTATTATTATTATCTTTGTCTTTTATTTTTTTTAAATCTGTCAGTATGAAGGAAGATAGGGTTTCACTGCATTGTGTGTTCTTTTTGTACAGGACGCTACGGACTCTGGCTAGCCAACCCAAGGGGTGCCTACGTCTGCGAGACAACAACCCTGTGATATGTGCCTTGAAGGTTGGTTGTGGAAAACTAAACCTCTTACTTGTATCTGTACCATTTGTACAACAGTGCTTGACTGTATGTATCTGTGTCTTTATGTAGTTATGCATGTGTTGCTGTCATGCATGCAAGCACATCTTTGTGCAAAGTAAATCAATTTAATAATAATATCAGATTACTTATGGTGCCCCATCTTGTTAGAGCCCAGAGCACATACAAAGACATAAGAATATGCTCATTTGATCATGTATATGCACACACACATACACACACACACACACACACACACACACACACACACACACACACACACACACACACACACACACACACACACACTACAAATACATGCATTACTGGTGATGGGTTGGTACAATGAGAAGAAAATGACAGATAAGTAGAGAAGAGATGAATTTCAGTTTTGACTTAAAAGAAGAGTGAAGATGAATGCCTGATAGAGAAAGGAAGAGAGTTTCAGATCACAGGTTTAAGACCAGCCACTGTAGAAAATACTACTAACTTCACAGTTCTTTTCCTTCTTCTTCATTATTTTATTTTAATGTGAATCACTTATTTCACTGTGATTATGTTCTTGTGACACTAAACTTATGCAAGTCATACTGTTGGATAAGTGGGTGAGTTGGCAGGCTTTGTGTCATTGTTGGATAAGTGGGTGAGTTGGCAGGCTTTGTGTCATTGTTGGATAAGTGGGTGAGTTGGCAGGCTTTGTGTCATTGTTGGATAAGTGGGCATGTTGGCAGGCTTTGTGTCATTGTTGGATAAGTGGGCAAGTTGGCAGGCTTTGTGTCATTGTTGAATAAGCAGGAGAGTTGGCAGCCTTTGTGTCATTGTGGGATAAGTGGGTGAGTTGGCAGACTTTGTGTCATTGCTGTCTTGCAGCTGACAGAAGTGCAGAGTGAGGTGAACATTGACCTGAAGGAGGAGGTCATCATCACTTTGGAGATAC
>OY757551.1:2070106-2078750 GCA_963584105.1 Alviniconcha strummeri | reverse complement strand
TATTGCCCCCCCCACCCCCCTCCCCCAGCATGGTAAAAATATTTTGGCAGCTTCAGGGTCAAGGCCACATTGAGGGCTCACATTATCAGAAGGTGACTGTTTCTACTATATCCTTTGAACGGTGACTGTTTCTACTATATCCTTTGAACGGTAACTGTTTCTACTATATCCTTTGAACGGTGACTGTTTCTACTATATCCTTTGAACGGTGACTGTTTCTACTATATCCTTTGAACGGTGACTGTTTCTACTATATCCTTTGAACGGTGACTGTTTCTACTATATCCTTTGAACGGTGACTGTTTCTACTATATCCTTTGAACGGTGACTGTTTCTACTATATCCTTTGAACGGTGACTGTTTCTACTATATCCTTTGAACGGTGACTGTTTCTACTATATCCTTTGAACGGTGACTGTTTCTACTATATCCTTTGAACGGTGACTGTTTCTACTATATCCTTTGAACGGTGACTGTTTCTACTATATCCTTTGAACGGTGACTGTTTCTACTATATCCTTTGAACGGTGACTGTTTCTACTATATCCTTTGAACGGTGACTGTTTCTACTATATCCTTTGAACGGTGACTGTTTCTACTATATCCTTTGAACGGTGACTGTTTCTACTATATCCTTTGAACGGTGACTGTTTCTACTATATCCTTTGAACGGTGACTGTTTCTACTATATCCTTTGAACGGTGACTGTTTCTACTATATCCTTTGAACGGTGACTGTTTCTACTATATCCTTTGAACGGTGACTGTTTCTACTATATCCTTTGAACGGTGACTGTTTCTACTATATCCTTTGAACGGTGACTGTTTCTACTATATCCTTTGAACGGTGACTGTTTCTACTATATCCTTTGAACGGTGACTGTTTCTACTATATCCTTTGAACGGTGACTGTTTCTACTATATCCTTTGAACGGTGACTGTTTCTACTATATCCTTTGAACGGTGACTGTTTCTACTATATCCTTTGAACGGTGACTGTTTCTACTATATCCTTTGAACGGTGACTGTTTCTACTATATCCTTTGAACGGTGACTGTTTCTACTATATCCTTTGAACGGTGACTGTTTCTACTATATCCTTTGAACGGTGACTGTTTCTACTATATCCTTTGAACGGTGACTGTTTCTACTATATCCTTTGAACGGTGACTGTTTCTACTATATCCTTTGAACGGTGACTGTTTCTACTATATCCTTTGAACGGTGACTGTTTCTACTATATCCTTTGAACGGTGACTGTTTCTACTATATCCTTTGAACGGTGACTGTTTCTACTATATCCTTTGAACGGTGACTGTTTCTACTATATCCTTTGAACGGTGACTGTTTCTACTATATCCTTTGAACGGTGACTGTTTCTACTATATCCTTTGAACGGTGACTGTTTCTACTATATCCTTTGAACGGTGACTGTTTCTACTATATCCTTTGAACGGTGACTGTTTCTACTATATCCTTTGAACGGTGACTGTTTCTACTATATCCTTTGAACGGTGACTGTTTCTACTATATCCTTTGAACGGTGACTGTTTCTACTATATCCTTTGAACGGTGACTGTTTCTACTATATCCTTTGAACGGTGACTGTTTCTACTATATCCTTTGAACGGTGACTGTTTCTACTATATCCTTTGAACGGTGACTGTTTCTACTATATCCTTTGAACGGTGACTGTTTCTACTATATCCTTTGAACGGTGACTGTTTCTACTATATCCTTTGAACGGTGACTGTTTCTACTATATCCTTTGAACGGTGACTGTTTCTACTATATCCTTTGAACGGTGACTGTTTCTACTATATCCTTTGAACGGTGACTGTTTCTACTATATCCTTTGAACGGTGACTGTTTCTACTATATCCTTTGAACGGTGACTGTTTCTACTATATCCTTTGAACGGTGACTGTTTCTACTATATCCTTTGAACGGTGACTGTTTCTACTATATCCTTTGAACGGTGACTGTTTCTACTATATCCTTTGAACGGTGACTGTTTCTACTATATCCTTTGAACGGTGACTGTTTCTACTATATCCTTTGAACGGTGACTGTTTCTACTATATCCTTTGAACGGTGACTGTTTCTACTATATCCTTTGAACGGTGACTGTTTCTACTATATCCTTTGAACGGTGACTGTTTCTACTATATCCTTTGAACGGTGACTGTTTCTACTATATCCTTTGAACGGTGACTGTTTCTACTATATCCTTTGAACGGTGACTGTTTCTACTATATCCTTTGAACGGTGACTGTTTCTACTATATCCTTTGAACGGTGACTGTTTCTACTATATCCTTTGAACGGTGACTGTTTCTACTATATCCTTTGAACGGTGACTGTTTCTACTATATCCTTTGAACGGTGACTGTTTCTACTATATCCTTTGAACGGTGACTGTTTCTACTATATCCTTTGAACGGTGACTGTTTCTACTATATCCTTTGAACGGTGACTGTTTCTACTATATCCTTTGAACGGTGACTGTTTCTACTATATCCTTTGAACGGTGACTGTTTCTACTATATCCTTTGAACGGTGACTGTTTCTACTATATCCTTTGAATGGTGACTGTTTCTACTATATCCTTTGAACTGCTCATTCTGTTGCAATCACACTTAGCTTGGTTGTATGTTATCATGAGCCAGTGTGTCCTGTGAAAAGACTTTAAAATTGGTTTAAAATTGGAACATCTGTTTATTAGGACAGTATTTTCGGAACTGTTGAACCTTTTGTAAACAAACTCTGGTGATGCACCACAACAAGCTGGATTTTAATGCGATAAGAATAATTTGCTATCTTCAAGGTCAAGGCCATTATGAAGACTCCAGTGATAGAATTTTGACTGTTTCTCATATATATATATATCTATTGATGATTTTGCAACCAGTCTAGTTTGATGATACATCATCGTCATCATGGTGTGTTCATTGTTGACAGTGGTGTGTGAAATGTGGTCTGTTCATTGTTGACAGTGGTGTGTGAAATGTGGTCTGTTCATTGTTGACAGTGGTGTGTGAAATGTGGTCTGTTCATTGTTGACAGTGGTGTGTGAGATGTGGTCTGTTCATTGTTGACAGTGGTGTGTGAAATGTGTTATGTTTATGTTGTTGACACTGGCGTGTGAACTGTTGACCGTGCTATTTGAATTGTTGAAACAAGGTTTTGTGTCTGTTGACCATGGTGTTTGAACTGTTGACACAAGGTGTTGTGTCTGTTGACAGTGAAAGGGCCTGAGCATGTCAGCATTTGTTGGGATGCCCTCACCACCAAGAGTGGATTCACCATCAAGTACCAGCTGTATGAAGGTAATAGAACAGTCACCATAAATTACCAGCTGTATGAAGGTAATAGAACAGTCACCATAAATTACCAGCTGTATGAAGGTAATAAGACAGTCACCATGAAATACCAGCTGTATGAAGGTAATAAGACAGTCACCATGAAATACCAGCTGTATGAAGGTAATAAGACAGTCACCATGAAATACCAGCTGTATGAAGGTAATAAGACAGTCACCATGAAATACCAGCTGTATGAAGGTAATAAGTCACCATGAAATACCAGCTGTATGAAGGTAATAAGTCGCCATGAAATACCAGCTGTATGAAGGTAATAAGTCGCCATGAAATACCAGCTGTATGAAGGTAATAAGTCACCATGAAATACCAGCTGTATGAAGGTAATAAGTCACCATGAAATACCAGCTGTATGAAGGTAATAAGTCACCATGAAATACCAGCTGTATGAAGGTAATAGAACAGTCACCATGAAATACCAGCTGTATGAAGGTAATAAGTCACCATGAAATACCAGCTGTATGAAGGTAATAGAACAGTCACCATGAAATACCAGCTATGAAGGTAATAGAACAGTTGCCAGTCAACCTCACTACTAAGAGTGGACTCACCATGAAATACCAGCTGTATAAAGGTAATAGAACAATCACCAGTCACACTCACCATGATTGTGGATGCATCAAGTACCATGTGTATGAAGGTTTTAGAGCAGTCACCAGTCACCCTCACCATGATTGTGGATGCATCAAGTACCATGTGTATGAAGGTATTAGAGCAGTCACCAGTCACCCTCCATAGTGTCAAGTCATGAGGATGAAGTCCAGTCAGGGGTGTGTAATGTGTCTGTCCATGTGTGATGTATCTTTGCACAAGTAATTTGGTGTTTTACACCCAATCAGCCATTAGTTATATCAGGGTGTACAATGCTGAACACACACACACACACACACACACACACACACACACACACACACACACACACACACACACACACACACACACACACACACACAAAACAACAACAACCCCAAAACAACTGCTTGCCTAAACATCATATGCAGTCAGTCATAATGAAACTATATACATGAATGAGACCCTAAAGGGTGGCTAAATACAGTGTGTACACAGACACAGGCATGCACAAAGGGTGGCTAAATACAGTGTGTACACAAACACAGGCATGCACAAAGGGTGGCTAAATACAGTGTGTACACAGACACAGGCATGCACAAAGGGTGGCTAAATACAGTGTGTACACAGAAACACACATGCAGAAAGGGTGGCTGAATACACAAAGGCATGCAGGCACACACGCACGCACACATGCATGCACATGCACGCACAGCCATAGGCACGCATGAGGACAAAGTGTAGACATGTAACAGTTCAGGGAGGTAGAAGTACCAGACGCATGTATAGCATGAATACCACTTGTATCATGTCTACACACGGCATGTGTGTGACATGGAGGAGGGAGGGTTCCACAAACAATGCTGTGTGTTCAGGTTCACAGTGTATCTATGATTGACAGTCATGCTGTGTGTTCAGGTTCACAGTGTATCTATGATTGACAGTCATGCTGTGTGTTCAGGTTCACAGTGTATCTAATATTGACAGTCATGCTGTGTGTTCAGGTTCACAGTGTATCTATGATTGACAGTCATGCTGTGTGTTCAGGTTCACAGTGTATCTATGATTGACAGTCATGCTGTGTTTTCAGGTTCACAGTGTATCTATGATTGACAGTCATGCTGTGTGTTTAGGTTCACAGTGTATCTATGATTGACAGTCATGGTGTGTGTTTAGGTTCATGGTGTATGTATGACTGATAGCCATGCTGTGTGTTCAGGCTCGCGGTGTATCTACGACGGCACAGACTGTCAGTTTGAAGTGGAGGGTCTGCAGGCCAACAAGCAGTACACCTACAAAGTGCGTGCCTACACGGAGGGGGACATCACCAGCTTCAGCGACACCATCGCTGTCACCACTGAGGAAGACTGTGAGTTCCCCGTGGTTCTACAGTCGCTGTTGCTTTTACAACTTCAAAACCACATTTGTTACAACATATACAAGTGGTACACAGAAATTTGAATTCTGAACACGGTTAATTTGGAGTCCTGCCCAAGGTTAGTTTAGAGCCCTGCACAAGGTCAGATTGGAGTTCTGCATAAGGTCACATTGAAGTCCTGCACAAGGTTAGTTTAGAGTCCTGCACAAGGTCAGATTGGAGTCCTGCACATGGTCACATGGGAGTCCTATGCAAGGACACATATGAGTCCTGTGCAGGGTCACATCTTAGTCCTGTGCAGGGTCACATTTGAGTCCTGTGCAGGGTCACATCTTAGTCCAGTGCAAATCAGGTCATGATATTATGGACCCCATGATAAGAGACCAGATGTTTGACATCTTTACCTTCATACTTTATTTCTGTTTGCTCTGAAGTCTTTACCTTCATACTTTATGTCT
The DNA here is from genome assembly GCA_963584105.1 of Alviniconcha strummeri. Classification (NCBI taxonomy): domain Eukaryota; kingdom Metazoa; phylum Mollusca; class Gastropoda; family Provannidae; genus Alviniconcha; species Alviniconcha strummeri. Next base: position 2,072,966 of record OY757551.1, on the reverse strand, counting down.
GCTCTCTCTGGTGCCTTTACCTTCATACTTTATGTCTGCTGTCTCTGGTGCCTTTACCTTCATGCTTTATGTCTGCTGTCTCTGGTGCCTTTACCTTCATACTTTATGTCTGCTTGCTCTGACACCTTTACCTTCATACTTTATGTCAAGTAGTCTCTCACCAATGACGTCCATCTTGTCAAACCACTAGTTTTGTGTGGGCGTTGACACGATGCTGGTGGGTGTTTTTTAGTGTGTGGGTGTTGACACAATCTTTGTGGATGTTTTAGAGTGTATGACTTCACACAATCCTGGTGAATGTTTTAGGTTGTGTGGGTGTTGACACATGAATGTTGACACAGTATTGTTTGATATTTTGGGTGGTGTGGGTGTTGACATAGTACTGGTGGATTGTTTAGGGGGTATTGGTGCTGACACTAATGGGTGTTTTAAGTGGTGTGGGTGTTGACATAGTACTGGTGGATTGTTTAGGGGGTATTGGTGCTGACACTGGTGGGTGTTTTAAGTGGTGTGGGTGTTGACATAGTACTGGTGGATATTTAAGGGGTGTAGATGTTGACACAATACTGGTGAATGTTTTAGAGTGTACGGGTGTTAACACAATACTGGTGGATGTTTTAGGTGCAATGTGTGTTGACACAATACTGGTCAGTGTGTTAGAGTGTGTGGGTGTTAACACAATACTGGTCAGTGTGTTAGAGTGTGTAGGTGTTAACACAATACTGGTCAGTGTGTTAGAGTGTGTAGGTGTTAACACAATACTGGTCAGTGTGTTAGAGTGTGTAGGTGTTAACACAATACTGGTCAGTGTGTTAGAGTGTGTAGGTGTTAACACAATACTGGTCAGTGTGTTAGAGTGTGTAGGTGTTGATACAATACTGGGGGATATTTTAGAGTGTGTGGGTGTTAATGCAATACTGGTGGATGTTTTAGGTTGAGTACGTGGGTGTTAACGCAATACTGGTGGATGTTTTAGGTTGAGTACGTGGGTGTTAACGCAATACTGGTGGATGTTTTAGGTTGAGTACGTGGGTGTTGACACAATACTGGTGGATGTTTTAGAGTATGTGGGTGTTAATACTGGTGGATGTTTTAGAGTGTGTGGGTGTTAATACTGGTGGATGTTTTGGAGCGTGTATGTGTTAGTAATGGTTGATGTTTTAGGTGGTGTGGGTGTTGACACAATGCTGATGGATGTTTTAGGGGATGTGGATGTTGACACAATATTGGTGGATGCTTTGGGGTGTGTAGGTGTTGACACAATACTGATGGATGTTTTAGAGTGTGGTATGTGTGTCGATGTGGTGGTGATTGAGGTGTGTGTGTTGATATGGTGGTGATTGATGTGTGTGTTAACATGGTGGTGATTGAGGTGTGTGTGTTGACATAGTGGTGATTGAGGTGTGTGTTGACATGGTGGTGATTGATGTATGTGTTGACTTGATGTATGTGTTGACATGGTGGTGATTGATGTGTGTATTGACATGATGGTGATTGAGGTATGTGTGTGTTGACATGGTGGTGACTGATTTGTGTATCAACATGACATGGTGGTGACTGATTTGTGTATCAACATGGTGGTGATTAATGTGTGTGTCAGCATGGTGGTGATTGATGTGTGTGTCAACATGGTGGTGATTGATGTGTGTGTCAACATGGTGGTGATGTGTGTGTGTTGACATGGTGGTGATTAATGTGTGTGTCGGCATGGTTGTGACTGATGTGTGTGTTGACATGGTGGTGATTGATGCCTGTGTCAACATGGTGGTGATGTGTGTGTCGACATGGTGGTGATGTGTGTGTCAACATGGTGGTGATGTGTGTGTCGACATGGTGGTGATGTGTGTGTCGACATGGTGGTGATGTGTGTGTCGACATGGTGGTGATGTGTGTGTCAACATGGTGGTGATGTGTGTGTCGACATGGTGGTGATTAATGTGTGTGTTGGCATGGAGGTGATTGATGTGTGTGTTGACATGGTGGTGATTGATGTATGTGTTGACATGGTGGTGACTGATGTGTGTGTTGACATGGTGGTGACTGATGTGTGTGTTGACATGGTGGTGACTGATGTGTGTGTTGACATGGTGGTGACTGATGTGTGTGTTGACATGGTGGTGACTGATGTGTGTGTTGACATGGTGGTGACTGATGTGTGTGTTGACAGTGCCGGGCCCACCAAGCAACTTGCAGGTGCTGGGCTGCACCATCTCACAGCTGAAGATTGGCTGGGAGCCACCTCAGGTCACCAACGGTGTCATTAGGGGATACTACGTCTACCAGGGTAAGTCAGGTCACCAATGGTGTCATCATGGGCTACTACATCTGCCAGGATAAGTCAGGTCACCAACGGTGTCATCAGGGGCAATTACATCTAGCAGGGTAAGTCAGGTCACCAATGGTTTCACCAAGGGCTCAGTTCAAGATGGTGTTTGTAGGGCTCAGTTCAAGATGGTGTTTATAGGCTCAGTTCAAGATAGTGTTTGTAGGGCTCACTTCAAGGTGGTGTTTATAGGCTCAGTTCATGATGGTGTTTATAAGCTCAGTTCAAGATGGTTTTTATAGGGCTCAGTTCAAGATGGTGTTTATAGGCTCAGTCCAAGATAGTGTTTATAGGCTCAGTTCAAGATGGTGTTTATAGGGCTCAGTTCAGGATGGTGTTTATAGGGCTCAGTTCAAGATGGTTTTTATTGGGCTCAGTTCAAGATGGTGTTTATAGGCTCAGTTCAAGATAGTGTTTATAGGCTGAGTTCAAGATGGTGTTTATAGGGCTCAGTTCAAGATGGTGTTTATAGGGCTAAGGACTGAAGAAGATGGGGTAAATGGAAGGTAGGGGTGATGGCTCAGATCCCAATCCCCA
>OY757551.1:2012606-2065106 GCA_963584105.1 Alviniconcha strummeri | reverse complement strand
GTTACTGATGCTGTTTGTCACTGTTTTTCTCTAGTCACCAAATGACAGTAACCAGTTACTGCCACTGTCTGTCACTGTTTTTCTCTAGTCACCAAATGAAAGTAACCAGTTACTGATGCTGTTTGTCACTGTTTTTCTCTAGTCACCAAATGACAGTAAGCAGTTACTGCCGCTCTCTGTCAGTTTTTCTCTAGTCACCAAATGAAAGTAACCAGTTACTGCCGCTGTTTGTTGCTGCTTTTCTCTAGTCACCAAATGACAGTAATCAGTTACTGCCACAGTTTGTTGCTGTTTTTCTCTAGTCACCAAATGACAGTAACCAGTTACTGCTGCTGTCTGTCACTGTTTTTCTGTGGTCACCAAATGAAAGTAACCAGTTACTGATGCTGTTTGTCACTGTTTTTCTCTAGTCACCAAATGAAAGTAACCAGTTACTGCCACAGTCTGTTGCTGTTTTTCTCAAGTCACCAAATGACAGTAACCTGTTACTGCCACTGTCTGTTGCTGTTTTTCTCTAATCGCCAAATGACAGTAACCTGTTACTGCCGCTGTCTGTTGCTGGTTTTCTCTAGTCACCAAATGACAGTAACCTGTTACTACCACTGTCTGTTGATCAGACGATGCCAATCGACCGCCACTTTACCAGACGCCAGTGAAAAAGGAAGCAGAGGAGGATGGGAAACAAGCCTCCAACAAGAAGCGCAAGTCTTTGACCGAAGGCCACAAGCTGTCCCGGACACCCAGCGGAAGTGGAAAGGTCAGGCAATGAACTTTGTAGGGGAAAGGTCAGGCAATGAACTCTGCAGGGGAAGGTCAGGCAACGAACTCTGCAGGGGGAAGGTCAGGCAATGAACTCTGCAGGGGGAAGGTCAGGCAATGAACTCTGCAGGGGAAAGGTCAGGCAATGAACTCTGCAGGGGGAAGGTCAGGCAATGAACTCTGCAGGGGGAAGGTCAGGCAATGAACTGGGCAGGGAAAAGGTCAGGCAATGAACTTGGCAGGGGAAGGTCAGGCAATGAACTCTGCAAGGGAAAGGTTAGGCAATGAACTCGGCAGGGGAAGGTCAGGCAATGAACTCTGCAAGGGAAAGGTTAGGCAATGAACTCGGCAGGGAAAAGGTCAAGCAATGAAATCTGCAAGGGATGACCAAGTGTTTCTTGTTGATCTGCACACATGGTCTACATTCTTCATCTCCCATATTGCCTGTTGATCTGCACACATGGTCTACATTCTTCATCTCCCATATTGCCTGTTGATCTGCACACATGGTCTACATTCTTCATCTCCCATATTGCCTGTTGATCTGCACACATGGTCTACATTCTTCATCTCCCATATTGCCTGTTGATCTGCACACATGGTCTACATTCTTCATCTCCCATATTGCCTGTTGATCTGCACACATGGTCTACATTCTTCATCTCCCATATTGCCTGTTGATCTCTACACATGGTCTACATTCTTCATCTCCCATATTGCCTGTTCCCTTCACATGGTCTACATTCTTCATCTCCCATATTGCCTGCTGTTCCCTTCACATGGTCTACATTCTTCATCTCCCATATTTCTCATTGCGCAATTTTTTTAAAGCTGACTTGGGATTAGTTATGTAAATCCCTTTCTGACATTTAACTTTATTTGATGGCCTTATTGTTGACGTCATTAATAAACTCTTGAATGTTTATTAATAAACCTATACTATATAGTTGACATTCCACAACTGACTGCAGGCAATCTTGTCTGATTTCTTCCCTTTCACTGTTTGTTAGCATATTATCTGTGTTTGTTAGTGTATTATTTGAGTGTATTGCTTGAAAAGAGTACTTGCACTGAAGTTTTGCATTGTTTTGTAATGTCACATCAAAATCAGTGATCGTTTTAATTCTTTGCATTTTGGCCTTGGTTGTTTGGTTGGCAAATTTGTTGGTTGATTGGTTGACATATTGATTGATCGGCATCCTCTTGTATAGACAAGAATGATTTGTGTGTTTTTTGCATGTATTCAGTACCACATGTGCCATGTTGTTACTAGCATTGTTTTGTGTTGTAGCTGTTGTTGTCTCACCTTCAGTGTGTTATGTGGGCATGTCACTTCACGTGGTTGTGTGTGTTGTGCTGTGTTATTTCAAGTGGTGTTGTGTGGCGATTCTTCAAGTGGTGTTGTGTGTTGTGTGGCACATTACTTCAAGTGGTGTTGTGTGGTGATTCTTCAAGTGGTGGTGTGTGTTGTGTGGCACATTACTTCAAGTGGTGGTGTGTGGTGATTCTTCAAGTGGTGTTGTGTGTTGTGTGGCACATTACTTCAAGTGGTGGTGTGTGTTGTGTGGCACATTACTTCAAGTGGTGTTGTGTGTTGTGTGGCGCATTACTTCAAGTGGTGTTGTGTGGCAATTTCTTCAAGTGGTGTTGTGTGGCATGTTGCCTCAAATGGTGTTGTGTGTTGTGTCATTTCACTTTAAGTGGGTTTTTTGGGGGGGTGGGGGGGTCACTTCAAGTGTTGTTGTGGTGTGGGGGGGGGGGGGGAGGGGGTCACTTCAAGTGATGTTGTGGTGTGTGTGTGGGGGGGGGGGGGGAGGGGGTCACTTCAAGTGATGTTGTGGTGCATGGGTGTGCCACTTGTGTGGTGTAGTGTGTGGGTGTGTCACTTCAAGTGGTGTGTGGGTGTGTCACTTCAAGTGGTGTGTGTGTGTCACTTAAAATATTGGATGATGTGCAGGGTCAGCGGAATAATTCTGATGGGGACAGACCCAAGTCAGGTGAGTGTCTATGGAGTTCTCTGCCTCGTTGTTGGTGTGGCTCTTCACATCTCTCCATCTCTTTGTACGTCTGTCCACATCTCTCCATCTCTTTGTACATCTGTCCACATCTTTTCATCTCTTTGTATGTCTGTCCACATCTGTCCATTTCTTTGTACATCTGTTCACATCTCTCCATTTCTTTGTACATCTGTCCACATCTCTCCATCTCTTTGTGCATCTGTCCACATCTCTCCATCTCTTTGTACATCTGTCCACATCATTCTCTCCATCTCTTTGTACATCTGTCCATTTCTTTATACATCTGTCCACATCTCTCCATCTCTTTGTGCATCTGTCCACATCTCTCCATCTCTTTGTACATCTGTCCACATCATTCTCTCCATCTCTTTGTACATCTGTCCATTTCTTTATACATCTGTCCGTATCTCTCCATTTCTTTGTGCATCTGTCCACATCTCTCCATCTCTTTGTACATCTGTCCATCTCTGGCAGGTGGAAGGGTTTGGGGGTGGTGGTGGTGGTGGGGTGTGTGTGTGTGTGTGTGTGTGTGTGTGTGTGTGTGTGTGTGTGTAGAGTGTTGGGATGTAGGGGTGCCATTGTGTTGGGGTGTAGAGTGTTGTGGGGTGTAGCAGTGTTGTGGGGTGTAGAGTGTTGTGGGGTGTAGCAGTGTTGTGGGGTGTAGAGTGTTGTGGGGTGTAGAATGTTGTGGGGTGTAGAGTGTTGTGGGGTGTAGAGTGTTGTGGGGTGTAGAGTGTTGTGGGGTGTAGCAGTGTTGTGGGGTGTAGAGTGTTGTGGGGTGTAGAGTGTTGTGGGGTGTAGCAGTGTTGTGGGGTGTAGAGTGTTGTGGGGTGTAGCAGTGTTGTGGGGTGTAGCAGTGTTGTGGGGTGTAGAGTGTTGTGGGGTGTAGCAGTGTTGTGGGGTGTAGCAGTGTTGTGGGGTGTAGCAGTGTACTCAAATGCTACCTCTACCCATAGAGCCATATTGCAGTGAGAGGACATTCAGCCAGTCCCTCACCATAGTGAGAGTACACCCAACCAGTCCCTCACCATGGAGTACATTCAACCAGTCCCTTCCCATAATGAGAGTACATTCAACCAGTCCCTTCCCATAATGAGAGTACATTCAACCAGTCCCTCACCATAGTGAGAGTACACTCTGCCAGTCCCTCCCCATAGTGAGAGTACACTCGACCAGTCCCTCACCATAGAATACACTCAACCAGTCCCTCCCCTTAGAGTACATTCTGCCAGTCCCTCACCATAGTGAGAGTACACTCAATCAGTCCCTCACCATAGAGTACACTCAACCAGTCCCTCACCATAGTGAGAGTACACTCAACCAGTCCCTCACCATAGTAAGAGTACATTCTGCCAGTCCCTCCCTTAATGTCAGCCATGTTAAGGTGAGTGTGCATTCTACCTCCCTGCCCCCCTACATGTACTGTGTGTATATTCTGTCTCCCATCCCTGCACTGTGTGTAACACTGTCTCTCCACCACTCCCTGCCCCAATACTGTGTGTACACTCAACCTCTTCACCCCTTTGTACTTTTTGTACACTCTATTCCCTCCCCCCCCCCCCCCCCACCCAATGTTGTGTGTGTCTCACTTCGCCTTTATCCCCACAGCCAGCAGCAGTTCCCAGTCCCAGCAGCGAGCATCACCCAGCGGTGAGGCGGGCGGTGAGGCAGGCGGTGAGGATGGGGAGGAGGACAAGCAGTCACTGCAGCAACCCTTCACCAACTCTCAGGCAAGTCAGGAGGGTTGGTGGGTTGGGGTGGGGGGGGGGCTGTGGAGACACACACATGCACACACACACACACACACACACACACACACACACACACACACACACACACACACACACATACATCCACACACACATCCACACACACATCCACACGCACACACACACACACACACACACACACATCCACACACACATGCACTCACACACACACACACACACACACACACACATCCACACACACACACACACATCCACACACACACACACACACACACACATCCACACACACATGCACTCACACATCCACACACACGCACACACACACACACACACACACACACACACACACACACACACACATCCACACACACATGCTCTCACACACACACACACACACACACACATCCACACACACATGCACTCACACATCCACACACACGCACACACACACACACACACACACATCCACACGCACATGTACTCACACACACACACACACATCCACACACACATGCACTCACACACACACACACACACACACGCACACACACATGCACTCACACATCCACACACACACGCACACACACACACACATCCACACACACACGCGCACACACACACACACACACACACACACATCCACACACACATGCACTCACACATCCACACACACACACACACACACACACACACACACACACGCACACACACACATCCACACACACATGCACTCACACATGCACTCACACTCACTCACACACACACACACACACACATCCACACACACATGCACTCACACATGCACTCACACTCACTCACACACACATACACACACATCCACACACACATGCACTCACACATGCACTCACACTCACTCACACACACACACGCACATGCACATACACACTCATGCACCCCCACCCCACCCCCGCCCCCGCACACACACACACACAAAGAGAGAGGAGAAACAAGCAATATGCACGAACTAACAGTAACAGATCTACCTTTCTAGGTGGATTTAACTGTTAGGTTTAAATGTTTCTTTTCTTTGCCTTATTATTATTTGAGGTTAGGAAATTGACCTACATTATATTTTGAAATGAAGCAGAAGGGAGTGGACTGGTCATGAACACTGACAGCGCTGTGTGTTGTGGAGACCCTAGCTCTGTTTTCAGCATGTCCGACCTTTTTGTGGACTTGTGCGCAGCTGATTCTCCACAGCCGTCATTTTGGCCTGTAAAGCCAGGATGTCCGCTGACTGCTGCTGGATGACTGCCGCTTGTTGGTGAACCAAGATACACTGCTGGGTGACTGCCACATGTTGGTGGACCATGGTAGACTGCTGGATGACTGCCTCTTGTTGGTGAACCAAGATACACTGCTGGGTGACTGCCACTTGTTGGTGGACCATGGTAGACTGCTGGATGACTGGCACTTGTTGGTGGACCATGGTACACTGCTGGGTGACTGCCACTTGTTGGTGGACCATGGTAGACTGCTGGATGACTGGCACTTGTTGGTGGACCATGGTACACTGCTGGGTGACTGCCACTTGTTGGTGGACCATGGTAGACTGCTGGATGACTGCCACTTGTTGGTGGACCATGGTAGACTGCTGCTGGGTGACTGCCACTTGTTGGTGGACCATGGCAGACTGCTGGATGACTGCCACTTGTTGGTGGACCATGGTAGACTGCTGCTGGATGACTGCCACTTGTTGGTGGACCATGGTAGACTGCTGCTGGATGACTGCCACTTGTTGGTGGACCATGGTACACTGCTGCTGTGTGACTGCCGCTTGTTGGTGGACCATGGTACACTGCTGCTGGGTGACTGCTGCTTGTTGGTGGACCATGGTAGACTGCTGCTGGATGACTGCTGCTTGTTGGTGGACCATGGTACACTGCTGCTGGGTGACAGCCACATGTTGGTGGACCATGGTAGACCCTGCTGGGTGACTGCCGCTTGTTGGTGGACCATGGTACACTGCTGCTGGGTGACTGCCACATGTTGGTGGACCATGGTAGACTGCTGCTTGTTGGTGGACCATGGTACACTGCTGCTGGGTGACTGCCACATGTTGGTGGACCATGGTAGACCCTGCTGGGTGACTGCCGCTTGTTGGTGGACCATGGTACACTGCTGCTGGGTGACTGCCACATGTTGGTGGACCATGGTAGACTGCTGCTGGATGACTGCTGCTTGTTGGTGGACCATGGTACACTGCTGCTGGGTGACTGCCACATGTTGGTGGACCATGGTAGACCCTGCTGGGTGACTGCCGCTTGTTGGTGGACCATGGTACACTGCTGCTGCATCATCACCAGCAGTTCCTGATTGTTGGGGTCGCCAGAGTGCTCCACATGCTCTTTGTGCTGTGGTGGTCAGAAGAGAGAGAATCGGCATCAGTGCAGCAAAGAGCGTGTGTTTCATTGCTTTCTCCACTGCAGATGACACACAGAGTATCTTTGAGATTGCCATACTGCACTGCTTCGATGAGACTTTGCACAGGCTGAGTGGGATTTTGTTGTTGTTGAGAAATGAGTGTCTGGTGCATGCGCATGCCACTGGCCTCTGGGAACTGGGTGTTGTTGCAAATTCTGCTCGGTCTCATGCTTGCATGCCTAGGTTGGAGAGGTTACAGGGCGCCAGCGTTACCATTTATCTTTGTCGTGTTAACAATGGCTGTGTTTGCCTGTTACTGCGAGCGTAACATCTAGCATGTTCTCCACAGAAAGCCAGGACCTCATTAAAGGGCAGCCAGGGCACAGCCCGACGGGACAGCGGCCGCTCTAACACCCACAAGGAAGCCGCTCGCACCTCTCCTGCCCCCAGCACCAGCAAGGACCTTGCACCCGCACACCGCCAGCACCGCACTGACCGCACCAGCCGCGTGAAAGCGGCCTTCCCTGTCACCGTCAGCTACGTGTCCATCCAGGGTGGGGACGACGCTCACTTTGAGCTGGACACGCTGGGTTCGGACCTCATCCACAAGAAAGCTCTTATCCGCACTCCCACCCTTCTGGACTCCCCCGGTCGGGGGGGCCTTCGCTTCGACCGCTCCAAGACCTCCTTCCTCAGCCCCAAGCCCGTCACTCGACCTCGCCTCACCCGCCTCGACACCGACCTCGGCATCAGTGTCGGCTCCCACGGGGGCGGCTCCATCCACCAGAACGGCTCTGCGGCGCACCCCAGCCACTTCCCCCACCACCAGGTGGCACCGGCGGAGGGCGTTGGGGCGCACCCCAGCCTCCCCAAGCCCGCCATGCCTAGCCAGTCCTACCTGGAGGGTCTGAGGGGGGTCAGCGCCAACTCGGAGCACAACACTCGCTCCCCCCACCCCCACCTCAACATCACGCCTCGCTCCTCTGATAACTCTGTCCTTGACCTTCCCCTTGAGTTTACTGCGCATCATCGCCTGAGGAAGTGAGTGGATGGTGGCTTTGTTTGTTGTTGTCATAATTATTGTTGTCGTTGTTAGGTCTTCAGTCTGATTGGCTGCCAGCTTCTCAGTGGTTGTGTGTTGATGTATTTTGTTGAATTGACAATTGCACAAAAGTTACCAGAGATGAAAAGCTAGAAATTTTGGATACACTCTAGACCATACATGGCAGCATGCAAGGCGATCACTGTTGTGCAAGGCAGAATTAGGAAAGTATTTTCCATGGGTTTTAGGAGTTTTGCCATTGGACCAGTGCACAGTTTTGTGTCTCCCAAGCAACTGCCAATTTCTTGTGGATCATTTTTCCTTTAGCACTGGCTAACTGGCATGTTGTTGGCAAAGAAAGGCTGTAAAAGATTAAAGAGTTCAGAGAATGGAAAACAGGAAGTACCTGCAGGGGTTGCAAGTACTTCCTGTTTTCCATTCTCTGAACTCTTTAATCTGAGAGAAACCTACCCCCACCCCCCATCCCACCCACCCCATTACCCCCTCTTCGCCATGCCCCACCCATGCCCCACCCCCTTTAAAAGTCTACAAAAACCAGCTCCTGTAAAATCCAACAAGTCCCCAAACACTGGACCAGCAAAAGGTATGGAAGAGATTTTGTGATTGGTGAGATGCAGCTCCGAACAGAGACTGACAACACAGCACAGGCTGAACTCCTGTCTTTGACCTTTTTGCTGAGCACTACTCATCCCTCTGGCACCAGAGTGCACGCAACAAGTACTCATGCACCTGTGCACTCAAAAAGTGCTCATGCACCAGTGTGCACTCATCAAGTACCCATACACCAGTGTGCACTCAACAAGTACTCATGCACCAGTGTGCACTCAACAAGTATTCATGCACCAGTGTGCACTTATCAGATTGACTATCAAAATATCAAGGGGAAAAACACAGGGAAGAAGAAAATGAAGTTTGAAATTATTTCACAAGTTGGTTAAACATCTTTTATTTTTTACAAATTGTTGCATTGGTATTTTTACATTAAAAATTGCTTGAATTATTTCTGCAGTTTATGTCTGACAAAACCGTAAGTAAAGTGGTATTGGATACATGTAGATGTAATAATGAAGTTTTAGAACTTGAGGTTTGAGCTACTGACAAATACTAGTGCTAGATATCTGTACTGCTTCCAGCATTGGCTGTTGGTATTGAGTTTGTATTGCAAGCCATCACAGTTGAATTTTGCTCTAAGATGAATGACGAGTTTGACACTATTTATTTATTTAAAGATGGTCTTTTTTTGCTGTTATAAATGTGTAGTGCCCCAGACTAGCTAGTCTTTCATATCTGAACAACATCTTTAACATTGCCAACTGCTTAGATCAGAGCCTTCATATGCTTTGATGTTGTTTTGTGGTGTGTGTGTGTGTGTGTGTGTGTGTGTGTGTGTGTGTGTGTGTGCGTGTGTGTGTGTGTGTGTGTGTGTGTGTGTGACACATATCCTACGACTGATATCAATATTGTTGCTTTTTGTGGTTCCCTAAGTTTTCCACGGTAGTGAAAACAGTATACATGTATCCAGAACTAGTTGTGAAGTTGTTGCTTATGATTTGTTGGCTATCATTTATAGATGTTTACATTGCTTAGTAATTACCCAGCTTTTCCAGGCTGTTTTCTGCCCCACTTTCTGTCCTGACTGTAAGGGAAGTGTGTTGTATTCTGCACTGGACCACCACAAATGTCCAGACACTCCCACAGCAGTGCACTTTCTGTCAGACTGACTGACTCTCAAAGGTGTTTTCCATCTCCATATCTAAAGTAAAGAACGTTTATCTCTTTGTCAAAAAATTGCATAATACGATGAATGAGAGAAGAGCAGTTGCTAAACTGTGAAATGACTTCATACAACTTCATACATAGTCTTTGAAATGACTGGGACTGCTTCATAGGCCTTGAAATGACTGGGATTGCTTGATAGGCCTTGAAATGACTGGGATTGCTTGATAGGCCTTGAAATGACTGGGATTGCTTGATAGGCCTTGAATGACTGGGACTGTTTCATAGGCCTTGAAATGACTGGGATTGCTTGATAGGCCTTGAAATGACTGGGATTGCTTGGTAGGCCTTGAAATGACTGGGACTGTTTCATAGGCCTTGAAATGACTGGGACTGTTCCATAGGCCTTGAAATGACTGGGACTGTTTCATAGGCCTTGAAATGACTGGGACTGTTCCATAGGCCTTGAAATGACTGGGACTGTTTCATAGGCCTTGAAATGACTGGGACTGTTCCATAGGCCTTGAAATGACTGGGACTGTTTCATAGGCCTTGAAATGACTGGGACTGTTTCATAGGCCTTGAAAGTAAGGGAAGCAGTCCCAATAAGCAGTCCCAATAAGCAGTCCTTAGCAGGTAGATCAACTTTTTGATCTGCCATCTGGGTACATTCAGGTGACCCATTGGCTTTAGTGATGCATGGTAAGGAGATGATGTGTAAAATATGTCCTGTGTTCAGTCAGTTTTGTTGCAGAATCAGGAAAAGCAAGGCATTTACAGAAAAGTTCTGTTTATAGGTATCTTGGTGTTTATTTATAGGTATCTTGCCAGACACCCTGACAAAAGGTTATGGCTGAGTATTTATTGACATTCTAAATTTAGATTTTGCTGGAAGTTGTGTGACATTTGTTTTGTTTGTTTTTTCATTGCAATGCTTGTCATGATTGAGTTTCTGTGAGCTAGACATTCACAGCACGTACTGTTGGAGTTGACATCGTATTCAGCAGACCCTCAGTGTAACAAGACTGTGGCAACTGTCTCATATCAAGAAGTCTGAAGTCTTGGGGATGATAAAGCACATACTTATAAAGGAAAATGATACAGGATAAAAACAGCCCCAGTCCCTGACCTGCGTCCCATCTTGTTAAAAATGAAACATTCAAACTTTAGAAAAACTGCCCAGTCAAGGGTATGAATAAAAACATCCAACAAGCTGTAACTGTAAAATGTTGATTGTTGATGGCGGTATGCTGCATTGTTGCAATGAAGTTCTGCTGAATTGTTGATTTTTGTGCCATGACCTTAACCCCTGACTCCTGCAGTGCTTAACCTTGCCATAACCTTCAGGGCAGGCTCATCCCCAGTCTTGACCTCTGACCTGCATGTGCTGAATCCTGACACCTCATATTACGCGGACGCACAGCAGATGTTTCTTCACCGTGCTCACACCTTCATGCGAAGCCACAGGTAGTTTTGATACTGGGTGAAGGATTGAACAGTCACACCTTCATGCGAAGCCACAGGTAGTTTTGATACTGGGTGAAGGATTGAACAGTCACACCTTCATGCGAAGTCACAGGTAGTTTTGATAGTGGGTGAAGGATTGAACAGTCACACCTTCATGCAAAGTCACAGGTAGTTTTGATAATGGGTGAAGGATTGAACAGTCACACCTTCATGTGAAGTCACAGGTAGTTTTGATATTGGGTGAAGGATTGAATAATCACACCTTCATGTGAAGTCACAGGTAGATTTAATAGTGGGTGAAGGATTGAACAGTTACACCTTCATGTGAAGTCTCAGACAGTTTTGATAGTGGGTGAAGGATTGAACAGTCACACCTTCCTGTGAAGTCACAGACAGTTTTGCTTGTGGATGATGAATTAAAAGTTCACACCTTTGTGTGAAGGTAGAGGCAGTTTTGATAGTGGGTGGTGAATTAAAAGTTCACACCTTTGTGCGAAGGTAGAGGCAGTTTTGATAGTGGGTGGTGAATTAAAAGTTCACACCTTTGTGTGAAGGTAGAGGCAGTTTTGATAGTGGGTGGTGAATTAAAAGTTCACACCTTTGTGTGAAGGTAGAGGCAGTTTTGATAGTGGGTGGTGAATTAAAAGTTCACACCTTTGTGTGAAGGTACAGGGTTTTGACAGTGGGTGGTGAATTGAAAATTCACACCTTTGTGTGAAGTCACAGCTTGATCTAGTCATAGGCAGTCTGAAGTAAAAGCCCACCCCTTCCCACAGATTTCTGGTAGTTTTGGAATACTCAAAGTGCACAGCACAGTCTGGTAGTGTAAATAGCAAAGATGTGTGTGCGTGTGTGGGATGGGGGGACGGGTGTGTGTGTGTGAAAAGATTGTGTACTTCCAAACCAACCTCCTCAGATAAACAGGCTGTGCAGACAGCGGAAGTCATTGTTGACTGTGTACTTTGTTTGTGTTGTCATGTCCCATTGCTTAGGGATGGAGCAACAGGCTTTAATTATGTCCCATTGCTTAGGGATGGAGCAACAGGCTTTAATGATGTCCCAGTGCTTAGGGATGGAGCAACAGGCTTTAATTGTGTCCCATTGCTTAGGGACCATGCAACAGACTTTAATTATGTCCCTTTGCTTGGGGACCATGCAACAGACATTAATTATGTCCCTTCGCTTGGGGACCATGCAACAGACACTAATTATGTCCCTTTGCTTGGGGACCATGCAACAGACTTTAATGGGTGAATTAGCTGCGGATCGCCCCACTTGGTGGCGCTGGGCATATTTAGGGCTTTGGCAAAGCTCAAGTCAGCTGCAAATGATCTCCCCTACACTAGCCAGGTGGCGCTGGGCCTATTTGGGCAGTGCAGTGCTCAAGGCAGCAAAGTGGCTCATTATGTCCCGTAGACACAGACATATGCATGCATATTGTAGGGTAAGCTTTTCAGTGCCTTGGCTGTTCCCTGGCAGAAATGTAGTCATAGTTTTTTGTTGCTGTGTGTTTTTCATAATTTCAGTCACAATGCTGCTTTTATACTTTATGATGCTGATGTATTACTGATTGAGTTCACTTTGTTCAACAAGATCTTAGAAGTTTAATGCATTACTTCTAATACTTGGTTAAATCTGTTTACATTGTCTTGGTGTCAGACCTTTGTAGAGTGTGTCAGCTTTTCTTTCTAAGGCCGTAGACAAAGCAAGTTCTGTGTGTCAGCTTTTCTTTCTAAGGCCATAGACAAAGCAAGTTCTGTGTGTCAGCTTTTCTTTCTAAGGCCGTAGATAAACCAAGTTCTGTGTGTCATACAGGGCAGTGTGAGTTCCCATGTAAGTGCCCTTACTTCAGTTGTTTTGCTTTAAATTTCAGCATGAAAAGTTTGTTGTCTTGCTTCTTTTCATTCAGTTTCATTTTTTTGAAAGCTGTGTAGAAAGTAGGCTGCAGAATGTTGTTCATGGTTCAGATGATGGCTCAGTCAGGCACTAGATCATTTCCTGCGCACCAGTGAGATTCATGCTGAAAGGTACAGACTATTTCCTGTGCACCAGTAAGATTCCTGTTGAAAGGTACAGTCCTGGGAGTGAACAGTTGGCCTGAAGAGAAACGAGCATAGGTATTGTTACAGGTAAATGAAGGAAACACACAAACCACCCAGAGGTGACCCTGTGTTGACAGGGTGTTGAAATACAATCACTAACTAACCCACAGTGCAGATTTTAAAACATGTCATGAACAACTAAAGGCGCTCACAGTTTTGTGAGTCAGAAAAGTTGTGTAGCGACAACTGTTAGCTGCACATGCTGCAGGTATCTGCTTCTTAAACACCTGCCGGACACCGAGATGTCCACACAGCTGAGTTGTATCAGTTCATATTGTATGTTTGCCCTTGACAGCACTTTCCTTCACCAAATGAGTGCATAATGCACCAGCAAACCAACATGGCTGCTGGTTGCTACCTTTGTGTGTTGTGGAGCATAATTCAACACTGTGAGCCCACTTCAGCTGGCTCTTTATACAGCTTGATGCTGTCTGCCTGAGGCTTGCCACTGTCTGCCAAATGAAGGCTCAATACACCAGTCTTCCTACACTACTGCTGACTATTACCTAACATTTTAAGGCTCAGTACACCAGTCTTCCTACACTACTGGTGACTATTACTTGATATTTTAAGGCTCAATACACCAGTCTTCCTACACCACTGGTGACTATTACCTGATATTTTAAAGCTCAATACACCAATCTTCCTACACCACTGGTGAATATTAACTGATATTTTAAGGCTCAGTACACCACTCTTCCTACACCACTGGTGAATATTAACTGATATTTTAAGGCTCAATGCACCAATCTTCCTACACCACTGGTGAATATTAACTGATGGTGAATATTAACTGATATTACAAGGCACAAAACACCAGCATGCACTGGTGAATATTAACTGATGGTGAATATCAACTGATATTGCAAGGCACAAAACACCAACGTGCACTGGTGAATATTAACTGATGGTGAATATTAACTGATATTGTAAGGCACAGTGCAGTAACATGCCTGGCTCACCACTGGTGAATATTAACTGATGATGAATATTAACTGATGGTGAATATTAACTGATAGTGTGTGTTGCAGGCCTGCCTCTGTGCGCCAGACGAAGGTGCAGTACACCAACGTGCCCATTCAGCTGATGGGGGGCAGGGCTGGCCCAGCGGGGATTGGCGAGGTTTTGACCCAGCACCAGCGACCCCAGAATAAGTTTGTGCCGATGCAGCTGCGCACACAACCGTCTAACCTGTCCGCTGGCCAGCTTCAGCGGGTCAACACCACCATACTGGAGCCCAGGAGTGAGTGCTGGGGGGGGGGGGGGGGGGGCTTCCTTGGTAACTTGGCTGGGTTGTCAGTGTGTAGGGTGGGTAGAATCTCTGCCTGCCTGTGTGTAGGGTGGGTAGAATCTCTGTCTGTGTGTAGGGTGGGTAGAATCTCTGTATGTAGGGTGGGTAGAATCTCTGCCTGCCTGTGTGTAGGGTGGGTAGAATCTCTGTCTGTGTGTAGGGTGGGTAGAATCTCTGTCTGTGTGTAGGGTGGGTAGAATCTGTGTGTAGGGTGGGTAGAATCTCTGTCTGTGTGTAGGGTGGGTAGAATCTCTGTCTGTGTGTAGGGTGGGTAGAATCTCTGTCTGTGTGTAGGGTGGGTAGAATCTCTGTGTGCAGTGTGGGTAGAATCTCTGTCTGTGTGTAGGGTGGGTAGAATCTCTGTCTGTGTGTAGGGTGGGTAGAATCTCTGTCTGTGTGTAGGGTGGGTAGAATCTCTGTGTGCAGTGTGGGTAGAATCTCTGTCTGTGTGTAGGGTGGGTAGAATCTCTGTGTGCAGTGTGGGTAGAATCTCTGTCTGTGTGTAGGGTGGGTAGAATCTCTGTCTGTGTGTAGGGTGGGTAGAATCTCTGTCTGTGTGTAGGGTGGGTAGAATCTGTGTGTAGGGTGGGTAGAATCTCTGTCTGTGTGTAGGGTGGGTAGAATCTCTGTCTGTGTGTAGGGTGGGTAGAATCTCTGTGTGCAGTGTGGGTAGAATCTCTGTCTGTGTGTAGGGTGGGTAGAATCTCTGTCTATGTGTAGGGTGGGTAGAATCTCTGTCTGTGTGTAGGGTGGGTAGAATCTGTGTGTAGGGTGGGTAGAATCTCTGTCTGTGTGTAGGGTGGGTAGAATCTCTGTCTGTGTGTAGGGTGGGTAGAATCTCTGAATCTAATATTGGCTTTGCATAGTTGGTTAAATATAATTATGGTTAGCTGTGTGTATGATTTGATTGACTGTGATTGGTTGTGTTTATGGCTGGTAAACTGTATGGCTAGTTGTGTGTGTGTGTGTGACTGGTTGACTGTGAGCATGATTGGTTAGATGTGTGTGTGTGTGATTGGCTGTGTACAATTTGTTGAATCAAGGGTTATTGACTGTGTTTGTGGTTGGTGGAATCTAAGGTTGGCTGTTTGAAAAAGGAAAAAAGTATTTGTTTATCTGTTGAATCTGTGCTTGGTTGACGTTGGCTGTTTTACTGGTTGCTGTGGGTGTACATGTTTAGTTATGTATTTGGTTGTGTGAATGTTTGATGCCTTTCCCATGTTGCAGCATCAGCAAATCGACGGCTGGAATCCCTCCCTCGCAGCCACACACAGGCCAACCTGAAGTCGCAGCCCAGCGCAAAGCTCAAGCACCCCCCCTTCCACAACTCCGACCTGGAACTCCTGGGCCTCACCTCCTCACAGTCCATGTCGGCGGGCCAGTCATGACATCACTCGCTGTTGCCACGGACACCAGAACACTGGCGCTGATGGACTGTCCAGGCCTGTGTGTGGTGGGTCCTGAGATGGCTTGAGGCAGGATGGAAGGGAGGTGTGTGTGAGATGAGGATGGAAGGGAGGTGTGTGTGAGATGAGGATGGAAGGGAGCTGTGTGTGAGCTGTGGCTTCAGCCGGCCCTGCTTGCAGGGGGTGGAAAGAAGAGAAAGACTGATGGCCTGGGTAGAGAGTGACACTCTCACCTGCTCACAGCATGTTGTGGCAGCGCAGCCCTTCAAGCTGCAAAGGTGGCAGCTACTCTTGTGACAAACACTGGTGAGAGCCACTTGTGACAAACACAGCTGGGAACCACTCATGTGACAAACACAGGTGAGAGCCACTCATGACAAACACAGCTGGGGGCCACTCATGTGACAAACACAGCTGGGAGTCACTCATGTGACAAACACAGGTAGGAGCCACTCATGACAAACACAGCTGGGAGACACTCATGTTACAAACGCAGGTGATAGCGACTCATGTGACAAACACAGGTGGGAGCCACTCATGTGACAAACACAGTTGAGAGCCACTCATGTGACAAGCACAGGTGGGAGCCACTCATGTGACAAACACAGGTGGGAGCCACTCATGTGACAAACACAGGTGGGAGCCACTCATGTGACAAACACAGGTTGGAGCAACTCATGTGACAAACACAGGTTGAAGCAAGTCATAGGAGTAGGAGCTGTTCATGCAACAAACACAAGGGGAAGTCACCAGTGTGACAAACACGGGCAGGAGCCACTCATATGACAATGCAGGTGGAAACTACTCCTTCAACAAACACAACTGGGAGCCACTTGTGCAGCAAACACAAGTGCAAGAAACTGTGTGTAGGGGGGGTAGAATCTCTGTCTCTGTGTAGGGTGGGTAGAATCTCTGTCTGTGTGTAGGGTGGGTAGAATCTCTGTCTGTGTGTAGGGTGGGTAGAATTTCTGTGTGCAGGGTGGGTAGAATCTCTGTCTGTGTGTAGGGTGGGTAGAATTTCTGTGTGTAGGGTGGGTAGAAGCTCTGTCAGTGTGTAGGGTGGGTAGAATCTCTGTCTGTGTGTAGGGTGGGTAGAATCTCTGTCTGTGTGTAGGGTGGGTAGAATTTCTGTGTGTAGGGTGGGTAGAAGCTCTGTCAGTGTGTAGGGTGGGTAGAATCTCTGTGTTCCTTCTTGGAGTCTGTCTTCCAGCAGCTATCAGAAAGAACGCCTTTGGCTCATACCTGCTGGACATATTGCACCGGTGTCGCTAGGTAGTGCTTGGTCACCTGACAGACTTGTGCTGGTGTTGCTAGGTAGCACTTGGTCACCTGGTGGACCTGTTGTGCAGGTGTCGCTAGGTAGCACTCGCTCATCCAATGGACCTGTTGTGCAGGTGTCGCTAGGTAGCACTTGGTCACCTGTCAGACCTGTTGTGCAGGTGTCGCTAGGTAGCACTTGGTCACCTGTCAGACCTGTTGTGCAGGTGTCGCTAGGTAGCACTTGGTCACCTGTCAGACCTGTTGTGCAGGTGTCGCTAGGTAGCACTTGGTCACCTGTCAGACCTGTTGTGCAGGTGTTGCTAGGTAGCACTTGGTCACCTGTCAGACCTGTTGTGCAGGTGTCGCTAGGTAGCACTTGGTCACCTGTCAGACCTGTTGTGCAGGTGTTGCTAGGTAGCACTTGGTCACCTGTCAGACCTGTTGTGCAGGTGTCGCTAGGTAGCACTCACTCACCTGATGGACCTGTTGTGCGGGTGTCGCTAGGTGGCACTCACTTACCTGTTGTGCCGGTGTTGCCAAAGCAGTGCTTGATTATCTGATGGATGTGTTTTGTTGATGTCATTGAAGTAATGAGCATGAACAGTGTCAGCAGACTGCTGCTGTTGTTGTCACTCATATGTGGAAGACAGAGCTCAGATGGTGTGAAAACAGCTATGACGGTGTGAAGACAAATCTGATGTGTGAAGACAACTTTGAAGGTGTGAAGACAACTATGACGATGTGAAGACAACTATGACGGTGTGAAGACAACCATGATGGTGTGAAGACAACTATGATGATGTGAAGACAACTATGACGGTGTGAAGACAACTATGATGGTGCACAAATGGAAGGCCGCCTTCGACAGCAACTCACAACCAGTTAACTGCGACAAAAGCAAGGAAAAGATCATTGTCAAACACTGGATGCAAGGTGATGTGAGAATTTGCAACAGTGTAGGTGTTGTTTTTGTTGTTCCTATTTTGGACGACTCCCCTCACTCCCCCCCCAACCCCCCCTTTTTGCACCTTCTCTATGGGCCCCCTCCCCCCCACACCACCCCTCGACACTTCTGCACATGCTTCCTTGTGATGGCCGGACAGAGGTGAGTGGTGATGGTAGACTGACTGTACTACTGTCAGATGTACCTCTCATATCCTCCCCATGCTTAGCGCTGTTGTTTTAAGCTAGTTTTGTGTTGAACATTCCAGTGCCTGAGTTACTTCATTACTTTGACTGTTTCATTTCCTGTGGTTGCAACAACTGCTGCGTGTATTTCTCTGCATTCTGATATAGTGACAAGTACTTTAACTGTGGAGGGACTGCAGAGTTGTCTGCCCCAGTTCTGTGTAGCAGATCCAGTGCGAGTGCCTTTAACAGTGATCTCAGTTCCTTTTCTTTGTGTAAGGTACGTACTAGTTGACTGGGCATAAAACACCAAGTTACTTGCTTACCCTTTTCTTTGGAGTCAGAATGAGTGCAAGTGCCTTTAACAGTGCTGCCTGTCCCTATACCTGTGTAGTGAGTATGAATGCCTTTAACAATGATTGTCCATTGGTCATTTGCTATGGTCTCATTCCCTATTTGTTTATTGTTTTGTAAAATGCAGCCACTTGTTGATTTCAACATAATTATCCAGTTTTATGTATGCCATTTTTGTTAATCATCGGTAATCATCATCTTGTCATCTGCAACTGCATTGCCTAGATCCTGTTTGTCATTTTCTGCAGGCATTGTTTAGCTTTGTGAGACTGGTGTCATGCTGTCATGTGCTTGGAGATTGATGGGATGCTGTACTTTTCTTGGAGACTGATGTGGTACTGTACTTCGCTTGGAGATTGATGTGATGCTGTACTTTTCTTGGAGACTGATGTGATACTGTACTTTGCTTAGAGACTGATGTGATGCTGTACTTTTCTTGGGGACTGATGTGATGTACTGTGTTGGAGACTGATGTGATGCTGTACTTTTCTTGGAGACTGATGTGATGCTGTACTTTTCTTGCCGACTGATGTGATGTACTGTGTTGGAGACTGAGGTGATGTACTGTGTTGGAGACTGATGTGATGTACTGTACTGGAGACTGATGTGATGTACTGTGTTGGAGAATGATGTGACGTACTGTGTTGGAGACTGAGGTGATGTACTGTACTGGAGACTGATGTAATGTACTGTGTTGGAGACCCATGTGATGATGTATTGGAGACTGCTGTGATGTACTGTACTGGAGACTGCTGTGATGCACTGTATTGGAGACTGATATGATGCTGTACTCTACTGGGGTTCGCTTTTAGAACTGGGACAGGTGTAATACTAATTTAAGTTTTATTATTTTTATTTCTTATTAATATGTGAATTGAGCATCAGTGTGCATTTTCAAACTTGGGCATGTGTTTCTTTAGAGCTGGGTCATCTTCTCAAATGTGATGTTGACAGCGTTAAACTTTTACATTTCAGTTTCACACTCTGAATCAGTAACAGTGTCTATAATGTATATTTTATGACAGGAACTTTCTTTATCTTTCATGACAGTATATAATTCAATGTATACATATTTCATACTCCAGTGTGTACAATATCAGAAACAAAATGTGCATTTTTTTTAAATAGTGCAGCCTCAGGTGGCCTTAACAGTTACAATGAAGCAAAGCTGTACAAAGATAGCGCTGTCTTGCCTGCTAAAAACTGAGGACTGATTTCCCTTGAAACAAACTCGTTCTTCCCCCCATTTCATCTTGACTGATGGCAGGAGGAACATTGTACAGACCACGAAGTGTCATCAGAAAGATGCATCATAACTGTGCCGTAGCTATGTCATCTGCTGTGATTATTTTATTAAAGAAAATACACTGCAGTAATGCAGTCATATCAGCCATAAATTAGTAGAGAGTGTTTTATCATTTTTTGCCGCTAGCCATGGATGGAGTTACTTAGGCTGGTAACTCTCCATGCATGTCATGCCTTTTGCATGTGGATGGCACTCTGTCTTTGTCTCTCTCTGAGTGTTTGGTTTTGGACTGCACCAGAGAGAATATCTTTGAAGTGAGCTGCTTTCAGAAATTGTAAATGACTGAGGATTGATAAAGATGTGTGTGATGCAGAATGGGCATTTGTGTCTGTGTCACTGTGTGGTTGACTGACAGCTGTCAGCAGGTGGTGAGTGGTGTGTGTGTGTGTGTGTGTGTGTGTGTGTGTGTGTGTGTGTGTGTGTGTGTGTGTGTGTGTGTGTGTGACTATGGTTATGACTGACAGCTGTCAGCAGGTGGTGGGTGGTGTGTGTGTGTGTGTGTGTGTGTGTGTGTGTGTGTGTGTGTGTGTGTGTGTGTGTGTGTGTGTGACTATGGTTATGACTGACAGCTGTCAGCAGGTGGTGGGTGGTGTGTGTGTGTGTGTGTGTGTGTGTGTGTGTGTGTGTGTGTGTGTGTGTGTGTGTGTGTGTGTGTGTGTGTGTGTGTGTGTGACTATGGTTATGACTGACAGCTGTCAGCAGGTGGTGAGTGGTGTGTGTGACTGTGTGACTGTGCGGTTATGACTGACAGCTGTCAGCAGGTGGTGTGTGTGTGACTGTGCGGTTATGACTGACAGCTGTCAGCAGGTGGTGTGTGTGTGACTGTGCGGTTATGACTGACAGCTGTCAGCAGGTGGTGAGTGGTGTGTGTCACTGTGCGGTTATGACTGACAGCTGTCAGCAGGTGGTGAGTGGTGTGTGTCACTGTGCGGTTATGACTGACAGCTGTCAGCAGGTGGTGAGTGGTGTGTGTGACTGTGTGACTGTGCGGTTATGACTGACAGCTGTCAGCAGGTGGTGAGTGGTGTGTGTCACTGTGCGGTTATGACTGACAGCTGTCAGCAGGTGGTGAGTGGTGTGTGTCACTGTGCGGTTATGACTGACAGCTGTCAGCAGGTGGTGAGTGGTGTGTGTGACTGTGTGACTGTGCGGTTATGACTGACAGCTGTCAGCAGGTGGTGAGTGGTGTGTGTGACTGTGCGGTTATGACTGACAGCTGTCAGCAGGTGGTGAGTGGTGTGTGTCACTGTGCGGTTATGACTGACAGCTGTCAGCAGGTGGTGAGTGGTGTGTGTGACTGTGCGGTTATGACTGACAGCTGTCAGCAGGTGGTGAGTGGTGTGTGTGACTGTGTGACTGTGCGGTTATGACTGACAGCTGTCAGCAGGTGGTGAGTGGTGTGTGTGACTGTGTGACTGTGCGGTTATGACTGACAGCTGTCAGCAGGTGGTGAGTGGTGTGTGTGACTGTGTGACTGTGCGGTTATGACTGACAGCTGTCAGCAGGTGGTGAGTGGTGTGTGTGACTGTGCGGTTATGACTGACAGCTGTCAGCAGGTGGTGAGTGGTGTGTGTGACTGTGCGGTTATGACTGACAGCTGTCAGCAGGTGGTGAGTGGTGTGTGTCACTGTGTGATTATGACTGACAGCTGTCAGCAGGTGGTGAGTGGTGTGTGTGTGACTGTGTGATTATGACTGACAGCGGTCAGCAGGTGGTGAGGTGGTAGGTGCAAGTTGCTAAGCAGGGAAAGGAAGGTGTAGCCTTGTGAGAGAAGAGAGCAAGAACACTGGGGCTGAACCCTTTATCCTGTGTGGGGATGTCTCTCACTTTATGTCTGTTGTATGTATGGTGTTAGGTAATGTCTCTCAGTCCCTATCTTTTGTATGTATGGTGTTTGTGGTTGTCACCCAG
Source organism: Alviniconcha strummeri (assembly GCA_963584105.1). Taxonomy (NCBI): domain Eukaryota; kingdom Metazoa; phylum Mollusca; class Gastropoda; family Provannidae; genus Alviniconcha; species Alviniconcha strummeri. The sequence continues at coordinate 2,043,210 of OY757551.1, read as the reverse complement.
TCTGTGTCTGGTGTTTGGTGATGTCACCCAGCCTATATTTGGTGTTTGGTGATGTCACTCAGTCCAAGTGTGTTGCCTGTGTGTTTGGTGATGTCACTTTATTGTATGTTTAGTGATGCTTGTCACTGTGTTGTACGTTTAGGAATGCTTGTCAGTCTGTTTAACTGTACTGTGAAGCCTGCTTGTCATTGTGTTGTATGTTTAGGGATGCTGGTCACTGTGTTGTGTGTTTAGGGATGCTTGTCACTGTGTTGTGTGTTTAGGGATGCTTGTCACTGTGTTGTGTGTTTAGGGATGCTGGACAGTGTTGAACTGTACTGTGAAGCCTGTTTGCCTGCTGAATAGGTCTTGTTATGTGATGTTATTCCTGAGCTTGTGTGGGCACAGTTGCCCACCTTTGTTCTCTGATGATATTGAAGGGCTTGTCCTTGTTTTATCACATGGGGTCTTTTCCTCTTTTTTTTTTCTTTTTTTTCTTTTTTCTTTTTTTTTAAATATACCTATTTATTTATTTTCCCCCTCAGTGATATATATATATATATGTATGAAATTTCCTTACCTTTTGTTTTGAGGTGACACAATATTGGGATTTCTCTTTCTTGTTTTCTTAGGAAAAGACAGGGATTTCCTGTGCTTTTTGTTTTGTGATCACATAGGACTCTCTTTTGCCTTTGGAGTTTCCCTTGCCTTGTACCAGGTGATGGTGCAGGAATCACTCTTGCCCTGTACCAGGTGACGGTGCAGGAATCACTCTTGCCCTGTACCAGGTGACGGTGCAGGAATCACTCTTGCCCTGTACCAGGTGACGGTGCAGGAATCACTCTTACCTTTTGTTTGTCAGTGACACTGGGGTTTCTCTCACCCTTTGACTGTGATAATATAGGGATTTCTCTTGCCATGTGTTTATCGGAGATACGGGGTTTCCATTGCCTTTTTAAATAGATAATGATGCAGGAATCTCTCTTGCCTTTTACTTATTAAAGACTGGGGTTTCGCTCATCTTTCGATTGTGATATGGGGATTTCTCTTGCTTTTTGTTCATAAAAGACTTTGGGTTTTTTCACCTTTTGATTGGTAGTGACACAGAGATTTCCCTTCTTTGTGCTGCAGGGATTTCCATCCTGAGCATTTACTGGTTTCCTTTGTTGCCAGTAGCCCATGCCTTGCTGTTTCAATCAGAGGTGTGACACAGGTTTGCATCGCCATCCGTATCAGAGGGGAACTAAAGCGATCAGAGTTTGTTTGCCCTGAGGTGACACTGTGTGAGTGACAGGACATTAAAATCAGTTACTAACTCATCATCTCCTTCATGGGCGCCCTCTGGTCTGTCATCTGGTGTTCCATCCTTGTGGTTGGTCTTTTTCCAACTGTCAGTGTCATGTTTTGCCAGCAATGTTCCATCCTTGTGGTTGGTCTTTCTACAACTGTCAGTGTCATGTTTTGCCAGCAATGTTCCATCCTTGTGGTTGGTCTTTCTACAACTGTCAGTGTCATGTTTCACCAGCATTGTTCCATCCTGTGGTTGGTCTTTCCATAGATATGTTTTGTTTATGCATTTTAAGAACTTAAATGATGTTCACAGTATACTGACATGGCTGCTTGCCAAATGTTGGTGTGGTGTGAAAGGCTTGAGGCTGTCAGTGTCACCACTGCCAGGCCCGCATGGTACCAGGACCATTCTGGAAGTCTTGAATCTTTCAACTTCGATTCAGATGTCTTTCATATCTGTTTTATGAGATCTTGTACATTACAAGCTCTTTTGTCATGATGAAATGGAAGCATTGAGCATGTATATTATCAGACTTTTCTGGTTGTTGATCATCCAGACTACAAGACCTTGCGCAGAGACTAAATGATCTCCAGGTGTGAGGAGACTGCTGACCAGTTTGTGCCGGTGGGTCAACATTTTGACAAACAGGAAGGAGTTTGTTGGTGCCAGTATTGCCTTGCAGACATGATCACATCTGCCACAAGAACAAATTAGTGGACTGTGAACTGACAGCCCATCATCTGAATTTAGCTTGCCAATGATTCCTTCCTTTGATGTTTTTCTTTTCTTTTGGAGATGTTTATGATGCTGTTGACACCATGCTGTTGTCATGGGCAACAGCTGGCATGGTAGTGAGGATATTTTATGCCAAGATAATGCAGTCTGCACCCAAAGGCTTGTCACTGATCCCATAAAGAGAGCTCACAGTCATAGGGTGAGAATGAGAGCCCACTGCGTGGGTTCGAATCCCATCCTCGTCACCAGTTGTCATGTTTGCTTGGTTCAAATGACACAACACACTGACTGAATCAGTTATTCAGTTACTTTACTGGATTTCAGACAAAGTGATTCTACAGGCAATACAGAGGAAGGAAGATGTTTTTTTGTAGACAATGGCTCGCCCTGGGAATGTTGCAGTGGCGGGAATCTTGGAGTATAGCTATTGTCTAATGTCTATATATGGTTGTTATATGTCCGTTCAGTCTGGACTGTACCATTTACATGCTAGGAGTGTTTGCTATTGAAGTTAGCCATTTAATAGGCACATGCCTTTGTTCATTATTTAAGACTAGACATAACACTAGTGTCTTTGCTTTTATTTTATTTTAAATCAAAGCAGGAAGGAAATGATGAGTGGCATAAGTAGGAGGCATCTTTTTTTCTGGCAAGACTTTGTGGTCTGTGTGATGTTTTGCTAAAATTTGTGAGGAAGAAAGGAGTGGCAAACCAGCCTGCTTGATTCAAGGCAAGTAACTGCGCTATCTTGGTATAGACTATCTTTGATGAGGGACTGTGCTATTTTGGTATAGACTATCTTTGATGAGGGACTGTGCTATTTTGGTATAGACTATCTTTGATGAGGGACTGTGCTATTTTGGTATAGACTATCTTTGATGAGGGACTGTGCTATCTTGGTATAGACTATCTTTGATGAGGGACTGTGCTATTTTGGTATAGACTATCTTTGATGAGGGACTGTGCTATTTTGGTATAGACTATCTTTGATGAGGGACTGTGCTATTTTGGTATAGACTATCTTTGATGAGGGACTGTGCTATCTTGGTATAGACTATCTTTGATGAGGGACTGCGCTATCTTGGTATAGACTATCCTTGATGAGGGACTGTGCTATCTTGGTATAGACTATCTTTGATGGTAGCAAAGTGCAAGAGTGCCGCAGAAGCAAGTGGCCGTGGTTTTCTGCATCTGCTGACCAGTGTCCATGATGCTGTGGCCAAAGTCTGCTGCAATGGAGCACTGCCATGCTTTTGACACATTCTGGACATCACTTCTGTTGATTTGAAAAATAGGGATGGCTGGAGACAATCCCATGACCACTGTTTTTAATTTGAAAGTATGTTTGACAGATCGTGTTATGCAATGGTATATTTGACAGATTGGGTTATGCAATGGTATGTTTGACATATCGTGTTATGCAGTGGTGTGTGACAGATTATTATGCAGAGGTTTGACCGATCATGTTATGCATTGGCATGTTTGACTGATCATGTTATGCATTGGCATGTTTGACTGATCATGTTATGTAATGGTATGTTTGACTGATCATGTTATGTAATGGCATGTTTGACTGATCATGTCATGCTGTGGCATGTTTGATCAATCATGTCATGCTGTGGCATGTTTGACCAATCATGTCATGCTGTGGCATGTTTGACCAATCATGTCATGCTGTGGCATGTTTGACCAGTCATGTCATGCTGTGGCATGTTTGACCAATCATGTCATGCTGTGGCATGTTTGACCAATCATGTCATGCTGTGGTGGGACTAGATAGTGCCGGTGCTGCTCACGTGACAGACCAGCAGGCAGTGCTCTCAGTCCCTTTGCCTGAATGCCAGGGAGTGCCTGTATGACAGCTAGACAGGGAGGGAGTGCCTGTATGACAGCTAGACAGGGAGGGAGTGCTTGAGTGACAACTAGACTGGGAGGGAGAGCTTAACTACACAGGGAGTGCTTGAATGGCAACTAGACAAGGAGTGCTTGAATGGCAACTAGACAAGGAGTGCTTGAATGACGACTAGACAGGGAGGGAGTGCTTAACTACACGGGGAGTGCTTGAATGGAAGCTAGACAGGGAGTGCTTGAATGGCAACTAGACAAGGAGTGCTTGAATGACTAGACAGGGAGGGAGTGCTTAACTACACGGGGAGTGCTTGAATGGAAGCTAGACAGGAAGTGCTTGAATGGCAACTAGACAAGGAGTGCTTGAATGATGACTAGACAGGGAGGGAGTGCTTAACTACACGGGGAGTGCTTGAATGGAAGCTAGACAGGGAGTGCTTGAATGGCAACTAGACAAGGAGTGCTTGAATGACGACTAGACAGGGAGGGAGTGCTTAACTACACGGGGAGTGCTTGAATGGAAGCTAGACAGGGAGTGCTTGAATGGCAACTAGACAAGGAGTGCTTGAATGATGACTAGACACGGAGGGAGTGCTTAACTACACGGGGAGTGCTTGAATGGAAGCTAGACAGGGAGTGCTTGAATGGCAACTAGACAAGGAGTGCTTGAATGATGACTAGACACGGAGGGAGTGCTTAACTACATGGGGAGTGCTTGAATGGAAGCTAGACAGGGAGTGCTTGAATGGCAACTAGACAAGGAGTGCTTGAATGATGACTAGACAGGGAGGGAGTGCTTAACTACACGGGGAGTGCTTGAATGGAAGCTAGACAGGGAGTGCTTGAATGGCAACTAGACAAGGAGTGCTTGAATGACGACTAGACAGGGAGGGAGTGCTTAACTACACGGGAAGTGCTTGAATGGAAGCTAGACAGGGAGTGCTTGAATGGCAACTAGACAAGGAGTGCTTGAATGATGACTAGACACGGAGGGAGTGCTTAACTACACGGGGAGTGCTTGAATGGAAGCTAGACAGGGAGTGCTTGAATGGCAACTAGACAAGGAGTGCTTGAATGATGACTAGACACGGAGGGAGTGCTTAACTACATGGGGAGTGCTTGAATGGAAGCTAGACAGGGAGTGCTTGAATGACAACTAGACAGGGGGGGAGTGCTTAACTACACAGGGGGTACTTGAATGGAAGCTAGACAGGGAGGGCTTGAATGACAGCTAGACAGGGAGGGAGTGCTTAACTGGACAGGGAGTGCTTGAATGGAAACTAGACAGGGAGGTAAAGCTTGAGTGGCAACTAGACAGGGGTGCTTGAATGACAACTAGACAGGGAGGGAGCCCCGCACTACCATCATCTGTGACCTGCCGCAACCACCCAGCTACCCTTGTTTTTCAGCCGACACTTTTGTCATAGTCCAGTGCGGAAACTCCAGCAACCACATGCTCAGCTACCCTCGTTTTTGGCCGGTTTGCCTTTTTTCTTTTCCCTTTTGTCAAGTGGAGTTTGGAAACTCCAGCAACCACATGCTCAGCTACCCTCGTTTTTGGCCAGTTTGCCTTTTTTCTTTTCCCTTTTGTCAAGTGGAGTTTGGAAACTCCAGCAACCACATGCTCAGCTACCCTCGTTTTTGGCCGGTTTGCCTTTTTTCTTTCCCTTTTGTCAAGTGGAGTTTGGAAACTCCAGCAACCACTTGGCAATCCTCATTTTTAGCCAGCTTTTTTTGTTTTTTGTTTCTTTGTCGATGGGGTGAGGAAACTCCAGTGCATGCCGTGCCCCAGCTGTGGTTCTTGCCAAAGCAGGGATTTGTAAACCGTGACCGATTTTTGCAGTGTGTTTGAGTGAGTGTGTCACATCTTGATGCTGTCACTGCACCCCTCTGTATGTTTTTAATGCTGCCTTCACCCATTGTATGCTGCTTTTATCCTCCTGTATTGCGCATTTTAAATCTCTTGTCAACACCAATGTCAGCATTTTATAAGTAGTGATGATCATTTTGTGTCTGAAGGAACTCTTTTTTTTCTTTTCTTTTTTCTTTAAAGAAAGGAAGAAAAGTCAAATAAATCTTATGGCATTCTTTACTCAGTTTTTGCTTATTATTTGAAATTTACTGACTGCAGACATGCATGACTGTACTTCTTGGCATGCACACGTTTACTGACTGCAGACATGCATGACTGTACTTCTTGGCATGCACACGTTTACTGACTGCAGACATGCATGACTGTACTTCTTGGCATGCACACGTTTACTGACTGCAGACATGCATGACTGTACTTCTTGGCATGCACACGTTTACTGACTGCAGACATGCATGACTGTACTTCTTGGCATGCACACACAAATTTACTGATTGCAGACACATAGGACTGTACTTCTTGGCATGCACACACAAATTTACTGACTGCAGACATTCTTGGCATGCACACACATAGCATGGAAACCCGACGATTAGTCCCACTACAACATGCACGACCACCCAGCAGCCCTGCTCACCAGGGGCCTATCTGAGTGCAGTATATGTCTGCGTCAGTGTGGCCATGGACCAAGATCACAGAGACTGCTGCTTATCTGAATGCAGCACTAGTCTGTGCCAGTGTGGCCATGGCCAACGATGGCAGAGGCTGTGAGTGGCTGACAGGCCAGCTGACACTTGCTAGTGGTCAGTGGAACCAGCTGACACTTGCTAGTGGTCAGTGGAACCAGCTGACACTTGCTAGTGGTCAGTGGAACCAGCTGACACTTGCTGGTGGTCAGTGGAACCAGCTGACACTTGCTGGTGGTCAGTGGAACCAGCTGACACTTGCTAGCGGTCAGTGGAACCAGCTGACTCTTTTGCTAGTGGTCAGTGGAACCAGATGACACTTGGCCAGCTGACACTTGCTAGTGGTCAGTGCAGCCAGGTGACCCTTGCTAGTGGTCAGTGCAGCCAGTTGACCCTTGCTAGTGGTCAGTGCAGCCAGGTGACCCTTGCTAGTGGTCAGTGCAGCCAGGTGACCCTTGCTAGTGGTCAGTGCAGCCAGGTGACCCTTGCTAGTGGTCAGTGCAGCCAGGTGACCCTTGCTGGTGGTCAGTGAGACCAGGTGACCCTTGCTAGTGGTCTGTGCAGCCAGCTGACCCTTGCTAGTGGTCAGTGAGACCAGGTGACCCTTGCTAGTGGTCAGTGCAGCCAGATGACCCTTGCTAGTGGTCTGTGCAGCCACCCTGCTGATCCTGACCCACAACTCTACATTTCTCTTATCATTCCTAAGTTGTCACTTGCTGTTGTTTGTTTTGGGTTTGGTCTGGTGCTTGTTCCTCTCTTACCTACTCCTCAGCCCATAGCAGCAGACAGACCGTGGCTCACACCCACACGCACGCACACCTACACTTTGTGCCTCAGGCCATTTCACTTGCACAGATTCATGCCTGGCACGGTGCCAGGTTGACAACACCAAATAGTGCTGTGCCTCTGTCAACACCCCAAACTGTGCAGCACATGTATGTACACACAACACTGGAATCAAAGACAAAGTTTTCATTTATTTACATACACTTCTTTCTTCACACACACCATGTTGACAAGCATACTTACAGAATAACAAATGACTGTGGACTCAGCGTTGGGGGAGAGGGGGGAATATACGGTGGTGTCGAGCTCAAAGCATAACGCTTTTTATCTGGGTGACCAGTACCAGCCATTGTTTTCACTGAGGCAACATGGCTGATTTTTTTTTCTTTTCTGTTGACTTTCTTGTGTTGTAGTTACTGTTTTTGCTGTTGTTGTTATATTTGTTTGTTTTTGTTGTTGTTTTTTGGGGTGGGGTGGGGGGGTGGGGGGGGCATTCAAAGGAATTAGGGTTAGGGCTACAGTACCTGCTGTACAAGTGATCAATAAAATACTACTGATATAAAAAAAAAAAAAAATTGGTTTAAACACCCCCTTCTTCCCTCCAAACCAAAAATGGGGTTAAACAAACAAAAACTACCAAAGCCAACAGAAGAACAGATGTCATTCCAAGTTCACCACCTGTCTCTACAGCATCTCATCTGTCCAGCCAGTCGTCTGTGTATCCACAGACTGAAGCAAGCATGTAGCAGCCGGGCAGCACACCTTTGCTGGGACACAATGCCACCGGTCACAGTACAGTAATGTCGACATGGTGATCATGACAATGAAGACGTTGGCAAAGGAAACACAAAACCCATCCACAGTTGCTGGACACTGTCACAGATGGGAGTGTCCTATGACAGAGTGGCTGGACACTGTCACAGCTGGGAGTGACCTATGACAGAGTGGCTGGACACTGTCACAGCTGGGAGTGACCTATGACAGAGTGGCTGGACACTGTCACAGCTGGGAGTGACCTATGACAGAGTGGCTGGAAGAAATGACCTAAGTGATGAAGAGTCTGAAGGAGGCTGTAGATGATAATGATGACATGAAGATCCTGAAGCATGGATGATTTACGTGCTGCGTGTCGTCACTGATAGTACAGTTCCAGGTTCATCCCATCATGGATTTCATCTGGAAGTCGTTAAGGTTCAAATGGCCCCTTGAATAAATGTACATCAAGTGCAACAGTACAGGTAGACTTCTGCAAGTTGTCATGGTTCAAACGGCCCCTTGAATAAATGTACATAAAGTGCAACAGTACAGGTAGACCTCTGCAATGCTACAATGCACAGTATCACTATCAGGCAATGCTACAACTCACACCAGCTTTGTGTGCATACAGCACCAGGCAACACTACAACTCACACCAGCTTTGAGTGCATACAGCACCAGGCAACGCTAAAACTCACACCAGCTTTGTGTGCATACAGCACCAGGCAACGCTACAACTCACACCAGCTTTGTGTGCATACAGCACCAGGCAACGCTACAACTCACACCAGCTTTGTGTGCATACAGCACCAGGCAACGCTACAACTCACACCAGCTTTGTGTGCATACAGTATCAGGCAATGCTACAACTCACACCAGCTTTGTGTGCATACAGCACCAGGCAACGCTACAACTCACACCAGCTTTGTGTGCATACAGTATCAGGCAATGCTACATCTCACACCAGCTTTGTGAGCAAAAAGTGAAAGGATACAGTCTGCGAGCGTCACCTGGTCCTTGAAGATGATGTACCTGAAACAAGCATCATCATCATCACAAGTATATATATATATACCTGTACACAACACTCTACCTGTAACACCCACCAGCAACATCTTAATGTAGTCTCTACCTGCACGAAACACACTAGATGCATACTCCTCTGTGGAAACCTAATGCCAAAGTCTGATACAGTTCTGAACACAGAGTCTGCACCTGCACCCAACACTGAACACAGTCAGAGTCTGCACCTGCACGCAACACTGAACACAGTCAGAGTCTGCACCTGCATGCAACACTGAACACAGTCAGAGTCTGCACCTGCATGCAACACTGAACACAGTCAGAGTCTGCACCTGCATGCAACACTGAACACACATTCCTCTCTCACAGACCAAAAAGCAGAATACAGAACATCTCTCTGCTGTCAGATTATTACTGGCACTGCCTCTCAGTACTTGGCTGAATTTGAATCCTTTTTACATCTCTGTGCTCCTTCCAACAACAGATCTTTTCATAGCCTCATCTCCAGAAGAAAAAGCATGGTGACCATGCAGTCTGTTTCCCTGTTGCGTAATTCTGGAATTATCTCCCTTCCATTGTCCATCAGCCCTTGTACTCTGGCCTTCAAAACTGTCAAACTTGCCTCTTTAGACAGTGTTTCAATTTGTAGCTGTTCTTTTCTGCTGTCCTTTTCATTCTTCTTTTTTCTTTTCTTCTTCTCCTCGTTAGACAGTGTTTCAATCGGTAGCAGTTCCTTTCTGATGTCCTTTCCTTCTTTTTGTTTCTGACAGCCTGAGTGGAAGTGAACGTGAACAGCAGTGTGGTGTGGACAACACGTCTAAGGGAGTACTGCAAGTGCTAAAGAGTCTGAACTTCTCAGGGATCCCTCAGCACAGTGCTGTTCACGTTCACTTCCAAAGACAGGTTGTCCACACCTCACATCGTTGTTCATGCTCACTAAAAACAACACCCTCACACAAAACAAACTCACTGAAGTGAAATCAACAACAAACTCACTGACAACAACAAACTCACTAAAACCAGCAACAAACTCACTGAAAAAACAAACTCACTAAAAACAGCAGCAAACTCACTGATAACAACAAACTCAATAAAAACAGCAACAAACTCACAGAAAACAAAACAACAAACTCACAGAAAACCAGACCAAAACCACACAAAGTACTTCAGAGCAAGGCAGCAGACACACTAACCATTTCTTGAGAACAATTTTATCTGCTCTGGTGCCGGTCTGTGCAGCAATCAACTTCTTCAGGTCTCCCACAGTGTCTTCAGGACTGGTGCTTGGTTAAGGGACCTGATGGAAGCAATAGCACCCACTGTGACCAGCGGGGTGGGGAAGGCTGGTTAAGGGACCTGACGGATGCCACAACACCCACTGTGACCAGCGGGGTGGGGAAGGCTGGTTAAGGGACCTGACGGATGCCACAACACCCACTGTGACCAGCGGGGTGGGGAAGGCTCACACGCTATTCCAGTTGACCAGTACAAAGCTAGCCATGGCAATGACAGGGGCAAGGGACTTATCAGGACAATGCTAATGATGGCTGGGATGATGTTAATGATGGCAGGAAGATGCTAGTTATGGGAGGGATGATGATAATTATGGCAGGGATGATGACAGCGATGGCAGGGATTATGATGGTGATGGCAGGGATAACAATAGTTATGGCAGGGATAATGATAGTTATGGCACATATTATGATGATCTGTCACAGCTTGTTTTCTGACTCATCACCTGCCTATCTGTCAAGTCTGACCATCTCACTGTGTACCTTTTCCAGGCAGCTTTGTTCTTCTGTAGACACACAGATACTTCTCACCCCCAATGTTAAGTCAAAAACCCTTTGGCCAACCCTCTTTCTCTTCTTGAGACACCTGTGTGTGCATGCATGTGTGTGAATGTGTGTGTGTAGTGTGTGTGTGTGTGTGTGCAGTATGCCCCCCCCCCCCCCCAGTCAGTGACTGATGCACTACAGAAATGACTGCTATTATTAATATCTAATTAAGGCAAAATTTAATCCATTTCACAGTGTGTTGCACTGGCCACTGCTCTGGGAAAAGTGCATTATCTTCCACTTGTGTCCCAGAACACTGCCTCCCCTACGATTTTTGTTCTCATTACTATATTATTAATGATGATCAGATTAAGAGACTGTTGATGTTAGCATTACACTTTACAGAAACCGTTTGACATGTGCACTACACTGCTACTGCACTGAAGCTCCATGGTATGGACAGCAAAGGATACTTGCACTTCACTCGCACTTTCTTGCCGAGACGATCATTGCAGGTAATCTCAATCATCTTGACCCTTGGCCTTTGGCACTCACCTGCAACAACACAAAAATAGTGATCATCACCCTGTAAGTGTAACTCATAAATGACACTGTACACCCATTAAATGATACTGTATACCCATTAAATGATACTGTACACCCATTTGATAAAGGAGCAGTCATCGCTAAACCACAAGTGAAAAGTGCATCCACCTATGACTGTATGAGTGGAATAGCTGACATGGTTCAATGGTGGCTGCTGCATCAGTCTCTGAAATGCACTGTAACAGTGTAAGTGTAAGTCCAGCCAAGGATGAGCAGAACTGGGATAATGATGAAAACAATGCACAACTTATATTTATACACTTTATAAGTAAGTTGTAACTTTATGACCCTACCATCCTTTTTTTTTTACTACACACAATACACTATTTTACAGCAACACATTTTGTTTATAATCAAATTTTACCTTTGCACCTTATAGAACTAACAGACTATTATACTTTATAGCACCTTATCTATGATTAAATTTAGGAATGCACTGAAGAATCGGTCCCCATATCAGACTGAAACAGAAATGGCACACCTTGCCATTTGATCAGTGCCATGTCTGGGCAATCGCCAGAAACAGGATTTGAAACGACCCAATACACCCAGTCTGTAGTCAGACTGTCAAAGTACAGCAGCACTAACTTGATGATGGGAGCTTAGGAAAGTGAAAACAGAACTCATGACGGGAGTCATGTTAACACCAAATACCAATGAGAAAAAAACAGCCACAGCCTTGATTTCTGATTCATCTCCTTACCAAGTCCTGAGCTGGATGAGACTGGGTTTGCCAACACTTTCATTTTCTGCACTGTTCAGCTTCAGAAAACAATACAGCAAATGACGTTCCCTTCAATTCAAACTCTTTGTGAAAGGCAAATTAACTGAATCAGTGAATGATTTCATTTCCCCATATTAATTATTATGCCATTTATTGTATTCTCCTCTGTGTTTGGCACAAGCATGTGTCCAGGGATCAGGTTTTGCTCACTGACTAGTCACTATGACACTGCCAATGTTAGAATACTTAAATGCCTTTGGTTAAAATAATATATTCACTAATTCAGGAGCAATTTGTCTAGACAGATTTTCTCATTTTTGTGCCCAGTTTCTGGTTTCCTCATAGAGTCATAAGTCATAGAAGTACCTACTTTCAATTGTACATGGTTGGATTTTTGTCTTGTTATTTTCATATGCTCACCCAAAATTACTAGTTTGAGAATAAGATTGTGAGTACAACTACAAAGCACTATTAACAATAAAGTCACTGCATCATTTCTTCTTCCTCTGTACAGTAACATTGTACAACTTCAGGTTCAACATTATGAAGATGTTTATTTCATCTAGATTCTGCCCTTCATTAACTGGACTTTGAGTCTGCAGGCAGATCTAGTGATGCGTGATGCAGCGGACACCAGTCAGCCATAACCTGTTTAATCGGTGTTTGTCATTTTGCATACAGTAATGCAGCGATGTGGCTAAAATGCGTACAGCATGCGAAAAATGCAATATTTACACAACACTGCAATGAGCACGACCCCTGGTTTAGCGTTTTCATAATCCACAGAGCTCTAACAAAAATAACAAAATAACAAGAACTACAGGATCTTTAACGTGCATATGTGATATTTTTGCATGTGTATACGATACACACAAGGGACCTCTGTTTTTATACCGTCTTACTCTTAGTCTTACCCGAGGGTCTTTCGTATTGTAAAGTTGCACAGAATTTGACTGCGGAAAAAATCAGTCTCAAGGCAGCCGCAAAGCCTAGCACATAACAGTCACCTATCCATTTGGGAACCATGTACCATCACGCTTAAGTCTGGCTTTCGAGGGCGACTACCCTGCACCACTGACTGTTAGTCATTTGTGGGCTGTTTGGGGTTTCGTAGCAGTCTACCACTGACGCAAAATACGTAATGTTGCAGCGTGTGCGTCAGATGAAGGAAATACTCCAAGTCAGTACGAGGCCTGATACAGTGATACTAAGGTTTGATAGGCAACATAACATCATAACCTAATAAGAAAAAGAGAAGAACAAAAAAGAACTCGAACTAGTTGGGGGAAAAACTAACTTGAAATATACACATGTACGTGCGCGGGCTTTAACATTAAATTTTACCAGCACAAATTGACATACAAAGCCTGTTACACTACCTTCTAAATGTCTCTTGTCCTGCAATTTCTCTTGTAATACTAACAGTTGTAGAACAGAAATTTAGAATTAGTTTCAGTTCAACGTTGTCAGACGGAAAGTGCGTGTGCTAACAGGAAGTGAACACGAAATTATTTCCCCTGGAAAGCGTCTACGTGACCGAAATATATCCCAACACTTGACCCCCACCACACCCTCACACCAATCTTCTCTCACAAGAAAAAGAAGAAGGAGAAGAAAGCAGTCAAGCATGCAGCTTCAGCAGAGGAGCAAAGCCTGGGCCAGATGACAGTAAACTCTTTCTCTCACTGTGATCTCGACGTTTATCTTGAACCAGTGACTCAGATGATTTTTTGCATCTGGATCTGGATCAGTATATTGCAGGGACCATTTTTGCCAGTTGCAATGGAGCTGGGAGAGCGCAATGGTGATATAAAAAATTTACTTAAAAAGAAGTAAATGCCTGTGTGGTTTCATTTTCAGTCCCTATTTCAAATATTTAAAGACTGGCTAGACTGATGCATGTGATGCAATAGTACCCCCAACCACCCAACGAGATAAAATCCCTGCATTTCAGCGTGAAAACAACGTTCAGAACCCTTGGTGTAGGCTACTGTATCTTCGCCGATGCTCTCGCTCACAGCCCTCGCATACGAGTCATGTTTCATGCGGCATCCAGACAGAGACTGGCCGTACAGCCGGCTGCACCTCGGAAGTCTTCTTATGAGCAACTCTTACTCTCCTGAACCAAACCCTGGCCCTGCGGGCCAACAATGGCAGCACTACTCCGCAGGCACACTCCGTGCACCGCTTTCCGGCACCTCATGCTGTGATATCTCCGAGGGGGACCGCTACTAGAAATGGGAGGCGATCGGCAGACCTCCCGGTGGTGCCAGAGCAACCAGAACCCTTTTAAGTGTGAAAAATGTCAAAACACTCACAAACAACCCTGCGCCGGACGCGCGGCCGAGCGCCTGTCAGATTGTTTACCGGAATTATAAACTTGCCCGGGCCCTTTTCCCCCGCCTAGCCGTTTCCAGCCTGGCCGTTTTTATTCCAAGACTCTAGCTCGATTTTTCGGCGTCAGTTTTTGATTTTTCGATTTCGATGATTCTACTTTCGTTTACAAACGGACGCCATCTTAGGGGTTGTTTTGTCAATTGCTTCCGTCGAAAAGTTAATGAATTAATTTTCCTAAAATCTAAAGCATAATTGCAGGTTTAGTATGTAATCCCAAAAGGTATTTAATGCATGACGTGTCTGTTATTTATGATGAGTTATACGGAATTTAGGTAAATTATTTCTTCTTCGAATAGTGCATTGAGCTAATGAAAACTCCCCCTGGAAGACGCTTTCAATGACTTCCGTTTACCGTTTAGCAGACGAAACTGAGGAATTTAGTTTCATACTGAGCAAAAACCACAAAATTATAGCGATTGAAAACATCCGAAAGAGGAGTATCCCTCAAGAAAAGAAGAGCACAAGAGGGAACAGCATTCAAAAGTGACAATATGATTTGAGAAACACAACAAAAGTCGAACAAGAAAATGCGGTGATGAAACTAAAGGAAAAGCAATATAACTACAAATTTCTGCTAGTTTTGCTAGATCCTCCGTAGAGTAGTGGCTAGCGCGCCGGACTGCCATCCAAATCGCTTGGGTTCGACTCCAGCTTCTTCCCCCCCTTTTTTTCTTCTTTTTTCTTCTTTTTCTAAAATGATTGTTCAGCTGCTGCAATCGTGGACATGTGCAACCATTTTTTTCCTCCCTATGCGTATTATATGCTGATATGTTTTAAAGATTATAATCAGTCACAAGTGTGTGTGGCACGGCTGGCAGCTTCCTTTCCGCTAAGCGCGGGGATAGTAGTGTTGTGACAGGTCGTTCGCTTTTCCAACAGTAGATGGGGAGTGATTCTCTCTCTCTTCTTTTTTCTTCTTCTTCGTCCCCCACTCCCCACCCCCCTCCGTCACTGTGCATATGATTCAAGTGCACCAAATTAGTCGCTTGTGGGAAGAGTGCCAGAAACACAGCAAACAGTACATCAAACACAGACAGAAACGGCAGTGACACAGCACAAAATCACAGAATATGAACTTACAATGACACACCAAACACCCCCCCACCCCACCCCTCCAAAAAACAACAACAAAAAACCGGCTAAAATCAAATGTTACTATTGCTTGATTAAAAATGATAAAACTTTTTTTTTTTTTTTTTTTTAAAGACTACAACAGGCCCTTTTTTTCCACGTGTTTTCTTCTTTTTCTTCTTCTTTATATATATATAATTTGTTGTTGTTGTTGTTGTTACTGACAACTGCAGAAACGAATGTAAAACAAAAACAACAAAAACACGACTGTTCAATAGGCACTTTCTTTCACATGTTTTTTCTTCTTCTTCTTCTTCTCCTTCTTCTTCTTCTTCTTCTTCTTCTTCTTCTTCTTCTTCTTCTTCTTCTTCTTCTTCTTCTTCTTCTTCTCTCTCTCTCTCTCTCTCTCTCTCTCTCTCTCTCTCTTATTTTTTTTTTATTTTTATTATTTAGATTGACAGCTTGATATCAACACTAAAGGTCTGAATGTTCAGTCGGTTCCTTCAGGACAATCGTTTGTGTGTGTGTGTGTGTGTGTGTGTGTGTGTGTGTGTGTGTGTGTGTGTGTGTGTGTGTGTGTTGTGTTTTTTTTGTGGGTTTTTGTGTGTGTGTGTGTGTGTGTGTGTGTGTGTGTGTGTGTGTGTGTGTGTGTGTGTGTGTGTGTGTGTGTGTGAGAGAGAGAGAGAGAGAGAGGGGGGGAGCATTCGTGCGTGCGTGCGTGCCGGCGTGCATGTGTTGTGTGTGTCGTTTGTTTTCGTTTCACTGGGATTTTATTAAAAACAACAGGCATCCATCCTAAGTTATACCTTTCACTCACATCCAGATTTCCTTGCGGCATTGATATAGTTATATATGGTAGTTTCACAGAAAAAGGGCTATCTGCATGGGCAAAATAAAAACCGAAGGAAAATAAATTTAAGATATAACCTTACTAAGAGGTAATGCCCCATCTCTATTCCCGTTATACAAAGAACCACTATGAAACAGAATAAATAAGACAACACACATACACACGCCCGCCCGCTCGCGCACTAACGAACCCCCCCCCCCCCCCCTCCCCATTTTTTAAATATTTTTTTTAAAGTTAAGCTTTAGCACGGCTTCGGCAGTCAGATTATCTACTTGTCTGCTTATAATTGAACTATTATATGAAAAAGATGTGGGTTACTACTTGACTGTCAGACTTTCTAATCAAGGCAGCCATTCCAAATCAAAGACTGGTGTGCCTTTGGCTGGACAATTGGCTTTGTGAAAAACGTATCATACTATAGGTGTGGTCCCTTAACTGCAGCTTACATTGATAAAAACTAATAATTGTAATGATGTTGCTGGTAAAAGCGATGTCTATTCAAGCATGTCATCCATGCCAAAAAAATAAAATAAAATAAAAGACTGATTACACTAAAATTAATTACAAGGATGAGAACAATTGTCTACCAATATCTGACGCTGCTAGACTCAGTTCAGAATGTCTGGGTTACTTGACAAGGATCAGAATAGGTGTTACATGCTGTCATCTTCATGGCTACAGAATGACTGAATACTGAAGAATCACAGACAATGATCCTGCACTAAGACTAAATTTTTGTGTCTTAATACGGGTCTAATGCGGTGTAGTTGGTATATATATTATTATTTTTTATATAAAGAAGGCGGGAAGTCAATACTGATTATTTTATGAAGAAAGAAAAGATGACTTGAAAGTACTGTGTGGACTCAGTAAAATGAGTCATTTCTGAAACTAAACTGCTGATATGGGACTCAAATGAATTATTCGTATTATCGCAAGGCATTAAACAAACAAACAAAAACAACAAAAGTTAGATTACAGCATACACGTACGAAGGTGCCGACTGAAGTGCATGCATATTGCACTCTGCCTTCGGGTTTAGTTTATTCATGTCAAGTAAAAACTGTACAAACGAAATGAGCGCATGAGCATTAAACAAGCCATAAACGGTCATTACAAATGTCCATTAGACATAACTGAGTAAATCTACTTAGAAACAGCGGGCATTTTATGCTGCATTCAGTCTTTGCTGATTGAAGTTTTATTCTGCCTTATGCAGAGAGGCAGTTAAAACTGCAACGCTAAGGAGAGTTTTCTTCTTTGCGATATGTACCGCTGCCCAGTGACCAGGAGTGCGGTAACGTAAACAGTCCGGCGGCTGGCTTTCTTCAGGCGTAAGAGCCGGCGCCGGCCTGCGGGGGGGACAGCGGGTAGGAGGGCTCCTGATACTGTATTTGTTGAAGTATCACCCATCTTTATCACTAACAAATGTCAATCAAACCACTAAGCTACCAAGGATTCAGCTTGGATTTTCTAGTAGCGGGGTCTAACAGAGAGAAAGAAGGAAAAGGGCCTGGAGATATCATGGCATGTTCCTCCAAAATGTGCCAGTTTAGTTACTCGACGTCACTGAAGGGGCACTCTTTATCTCCACGCAGCTGTCCACCGACGCGGTCAGCGCCCAACGCCAGGTTTGTGTACTAATCTGACTGTAGAAGCAACCTAGCGCCCAAGCACGCACGTAAACATGAGGCGCATCCACCCCGGGTAAAAAAACAACAAGAGTTCTGTCTCGATTCAAACGATTGTATTTTTATATGTGCTGGTGTAAACTTTGTTGGCGGCTGTAAATGACACGCCTTGTTTTATTTCAGTTGTTTGTAACAAACTTACTACTGTTTGAGCACCAACGAAAAACTGCTCGTTAACTGACAGTTTTCAGGAACCTATGACGTAACTAAATACGGCAGTGGTTGAAGGAAGGATGTCGTAAACCAGTGCTTGGAGCTTGCCCCTCAGGCTGACAGCCCCCAGCCCCACGCCCAGTCCAACCACTCGTCCTGGATCTGCGGGACCTGCGACCTAGCTTGGCGTGGCCTGCAACCAGTGTGGACAGTGGCTCCGGCATGGGCGCTGTCAGAGTATCGACACAATCTACTACCATGAGCTTGGACAAAATGTTGATAAACCCTGGTATTGTGCAATCTGCGGCAGCCCCAATCTATTAGGCACAGAGACCTGGCTCGATCCCTCTATCCCCAATTCCGAAATTCTGCCAAGTTTGAATAATGTGTACAGGAAAGACGGAGGTGGAAAGGTGGGAGGTGTCCTTACTGCTGTGCTCAACACCAACTCTCAAGTCCAGAGCCCCTTACCCAGGCCTTCACCATGACTTCCATGACTTGATAAATGACATGGCCTTCAACAGTTGGTACGGGAACCCACTAGAGAGGATAACACCCTGGATCTGTACTTGACAAACTGCCCACAGCTCATCCCCAGGACAGAAGACATACCAGGTCTCCCAGATCACAACATCCCATACTGCGTCTATGCGTCTCCGTGTATACTAAAGCCAACTGGACCAGCCTGAAGGAAGTGGCAGTGAACCTCAGCCCGGCTCAACCATGGTAGAGTCAAAGGATACAGCAGCTACAGAGAAGCTCTGGAACATCTTCATGACTACTCTGCAAGATGCAGTCAAAGAACACATCCCACACAAGACAACAAGAGCCAAAATCAGCCGGTCCTGGGTTACAGCACAAATCGTTTATTTTCGTCAACGATGCCACAGATTTGGTTGAAATTATATTTGTTTCAGACTAAGGCCATGCTCTTTGTGGCCTCGTCATTGTGGACATCTAGTCCTCCAACGATCCTCGGTCTCTGAAGACTTTTTTTTGGGGGTGGGTGGGGGGGGGGGGGTGGACTCACCAGGTACATCATGTGGGGTGTTTATTCAAAAACATCCATCCATCATTATAATATACCTCTCGCGACTCATCCGTTAACAAGATATTTTAACAGTTTAACAGGACAACTGTGATCCAACAACAGAAACCGGCAAAAACTAATTCTCGACGCATATAATACTAATTATAACTGTATGGGTATGTCCTTATTAGCTGTGTAGATATATAATGTGTGTGCATGCGCGCGCGCGCGCGCGTGTGTGTGTGTGTGTGTGTGTGTGTGTGTGTGTGTGTGTGTGTGTGTGTGTGTGTGTGTGTGTGTGTGTGTGTGTGTGTGTTTGTGTGTGTGTAATACTTAGTAATATCAACAAATAATCTTAAAATCATAGCAAAGTCATCACAAAGTAAAGCTTCAGTTTTCCTTCCAATAATTATCTAGCAATATTAAATGGTAGTGTATACTTTTAATACGTGTATCTGCTTAATAACCTCTCCTTATGTCTCTGTCTGTCTGTCTGTCTGTTCGCCCCGATAAAACCGTACCAGTTGACTGGGCGTAAAACACCAACTTACTTACTGTCTGTCTGTCTATCTGTCTCTCTTTATCAACCAATACTATTTTAACTCACTCAAATATTTCTAATAAGAAGCTGTTTTTCAAACATTACCACCAGAGAAAAGGGAAAATTTGTCCCTTTTTAAATACTTACGCACATCTCGAAAATTAAAATAATTGTACTTCATAACATATAAAACTGTGCGCATTTAGGGCGCATGCAAGCACACCTTACCAAACTGATAGTCTTCTAACACGCAAAAAGACGCAGTGTGAAACTGAAAATATTCGACAACAAAATTACTTTCAACAGCGATACAAAGTCCTACCAGTCTCTTCGGCCGTACAACAATTTCAAAAACGTCTTAAAAGCAGCTCTTTTTTGACGGCTTGAGTATGTTGATTTGGATTATGTAAACCGGTATACTCAAGCTGTCATCAAAGAACTACTGGCTCAAGGAGAACGCAGGGCGTGCACTACAACACTGCCATGAACTGGTGGGAAACAAGATCTGGATTACTGAGCCTTTTATTGAAAACATGACTGCCTGAATGCTTCCATTTGCAGCCACCAGTAGCAGACAACTTAATTTCACGTTTCAGTTTGTGGCTGAAACCTTTAAGGGTTTTTGTTTTGTTTTTGCGCGAGACGAAATCTGACATGGTTGAGCAGTGTCTAAGGTCTTGTGGAAGTGAAGTCCAAATGTGGTGTCCAAAGCAGTAGAAAGTGCGAAAGCCATGGGTCTTGCGTTTGTATTGCTGGATTTTCAGTATGCAGGTGGCAGAAAAAGAGCGTAGTGCACGATGTGTAAGCAGGACCAGAACCATTTATAGCACTGAAACACATACAAGCGACATACTTTATATTTAATACGTTCTGAAATGGAAAGCGGTGGCGGCGGGGTGCCAACAGAAGGAGTCTTGCAGCACGGTTCTGAATTTTCTGGAGAGGTTGGATGACAGAATTAGGCAGAGTACCCATGAGGATACTCATATGTATACAGCGTCAGTCACACTTTCCTCTTCTCAGCTAAAGTCACTCACACTTTCCTCTTCTCTTCAGCTAACGTCACTCACACTTTCCTCTTCACTTCAGGTAACGTCAGTCACTTTCCTCTTCTCCTCAGCTAACGTCACTCGCAGTTGCAGTTCCCATTCCTGTGGCGTTGGTCACTGTGACAGCGGTCAGTCAATTGGTACATACTACCTTCTCACTCCACTGTGGCACTGGTCACTGTGTCAGCGATCAGTCAACTGGTACATACTACCTTCTCACTCCACTGTGGCACTGGTCACTGTGTCAGCGATCAGTCAACTGGTACTTACTACCTTCTCACTCCACTGTGGCACTGGTCACTGTGTCAGCGATCAGTCAACTGGTACTTACTACCTTCTCACTCCACTGTGGCACTGGTCACTGTGTCAGCGATCAGTCAACTGGTACTTACTACCTTCTCACTCCACTGTGGCACTGGTCACTGTGACAGCGGCTGGCGTCTGTCTTGTCCACACCGGGTGGCTGGCCGGTGGGCGTAGCCTTGACCAGCCGGATGTGTCCGAGCGAGAAGTTTCACACGTCCAAGGTTTTTAAATATGCAAAATAACCATCGCCATGGCTGACAATCACTCACTAGCTTCAGATTTACCGAAGAAAACAAAAAGAAGGTTTAAAAAGCGTTTTTACCGATTTCATTATTTTTAGGCTAACCGAGACTACAATCCGAAATCACGTGACTTCTGACGTCGGTCTGGGGAGACCGCTCGGTTGCTCTCATGGATTCTGCAGTGTTGTCTTATTATGTCACACACACACACACACACACACACACACACACACACACACACACACACACACACACAACACGGAGAGAGAGAGAGAGAGAGAGAGAGAGAGAGAGAGAGAGAGAGAGAGAGAGAGAGAGAGAGAGAGAGAGAGAGAGAGAGAGAGAGAGAGAGAGAGAACATAACAACAACAAACACAAGCAACGAGGAATCCCGTGAAGGTTTGTTCTCGGCTTTTTAATTTCTTTCTCAGTGAAGTTTCACCTGGAAGTGAAATCGTGGAGGTAGTACATCGAGTACAGTCAAATCGAGCGCTAGGTCACTGGCTTACAGTTATAACCGCTCTATTAAACCGGCTCCTGCACTGTCACTAGTGTCAGCATAAGGCACGAGACCCGCTGTACAGTGCTGCACCAGCATAATGCAATTTTACTTTCGTTGTCCCTCGGTTTTACTTTTAGCCGTCGCAAAGCTATTCTTCCTGATTCATACAGTGATACACGCCATGCGTAGAACAATTTTGAACTATCCACATATTTACACATTACTGACCAATGCGCGTTCAGCAGGGTTAGGTGATATTTTACTTTCAGCTATTCCAATATGGCAGTTGCAAGGCACATTATAACTAATACATATTTTTTCATTTTTGTGTCATACCGTACTGCAATCATGAGAAATATAAATAACTTGTGGTATACATGACCACGAGAGCACTTGGAAATTGAAAGTAATATATGCAGTGGTACTGGTACAGTGGCAGGGCTGCAGTCTATTCTTGTTTCGTCCATAATGATCAGTTTACCTATGAATGAGAATGAGGCAAATGTAAGCAATACTAACGGTATTATTGAATAAAACGCTTTATGAAGGCCATGTGAAAGATGAAGAGAGATGGCTTTATAAATGTAATTAATTTACAAAAAATACAATACTCAAGTTAATTATTTGGAATATATTGGATGCGCACAAGCAATAACATATCTTAAAAGCCTCAAGATAACCACTGAATCAAATGAAATGGTTACAAACCTCAGATCTCAAGCAAAGATTTATACGCAAGTGAAAGGAACTAAATTTTATTATGACATGTTGATTGAAAATGGAAAAATTCCGAACTGCTGTAGTAAATGGGAAATAAAGTTAGGAGAAAGAACAGACTAGAAAGTCTGTGCTTTAAAAAGACAAAGAAAATATAAGAAATAAAAAACTGAAATGGTTCCAGATCAGATTATTACACAGGACTTTAGCAACCAGTATTGTGTTGAAAGACATGGGCATTGCACAAGATGCTATGTGCAATTTCTGTAACCTAGAAAGAGATAGTATCCAACATCGCATGTGGAGATGCCAACATGTAAAATTGTTCTGGAATAAATTAGAAGAGTTTATATGTGACCACTGTAACAAAGGTTCACAACTTTAAATTTAACGAAAATATTATCTTGTTCGGTACAGATGATAATTTTAAAAGTGACAATGTTGTTGATTTTATTATTCTGTTTGCAAAATATTCTATCTCTAGTTGCAGATATGGAAAAATCTAACCGCAGTTATGTGCATTTAGAAAGGAGTTGGAGAAGAAGAAAAAAGAAGAAAAAAAATGTACGAAACTGAAGCATGCAACCAAACGTTAAAACTGACCCTACCTGACTTCTTGTCAGACTGGGCCTGTTATAAACCGATAATAATGCTTGAATAGCTTCTTGTTGTGAATCTTTTGTTGCTTTATGTCTGCTTCCATTTATTGTTCTCATTTTTTCTTTTTCCAGGACTGATTTGTAAGCTTCCCGTAGGGTGTTTCACAGAATGGTTAAGAAATTGAACAGCACTGGACGACAGACATTGATACTATTAGAAATAACTAATGTCAATATATCACTTTTTCTTGTGGTTGTTTTACGATTGTAAAATTTTCTGGCACAAACTTTTGCTTAGTGTCTCTGTCGGAAAGTTAGAATGTATTGCTTATGACACTCTTGCATCCTCAGCATTCTTTCCCATCCAGGGTATGTGTGTGTGTGTGTGTGTGTGTGTGTGTGTGTGTGTGTGTGTGTGTGTGTGTGTGTGTGTGTGTGTGTGTGTGTGTGTGTGTGTGTGTGTGTGTGTGTGTGTGTGTGTGCGTGTGTGTGTGTGTGTGTGTGTGTGTGTGTGTGTGTGTGTGTGTGTGTGTGTGTGTGTACGCGCTCGCGCACACGCCTGTATGTGGTGGAGCGTCTGTCTCTTTCTCTCTCTATCTGTCTGTCTGTCTGTCTCTCTTCTTCATAACTATTATCTCTTCTACAACTGTTAAGGGGTGAATATTTCCTCCGCTCTTATTATTGAAATATATAATGTGATCATGTGAATGGATGCTGATGTTTGTCTACGTATAAACTGAATTAAAAAATAAAATAAAAAGTAGAGAAGTAAATAATTTGGCTTTTTACGCCATCGAACAAGTGGAATGAGGACATTTGTGTTGAGTCACAGCTTAACCCTGACATTCTTGTTTACGGCGTCTACAAGGAGGCTGACAGAAGTTCCAAGAGAACATTGCATCGGAACCACTTGCTTCCCATTGGTCGTGCATCCGATGACAGAAGTGACACTCAAGACTAGCGAGCGGTGACCTGCTCCCAAGCCAAGACAGAGGACACCCAATGCTACAGATCAGGGGGAAGAATCACCCGGTTCCAAGAAAAAAGCACATCTGCTGCCAGACTCTGAGGACGAAGCTGAGGATACAAATGAAGTAGTAGATGAAGTCCACGAAAGGAGAACGGCTGACTCCCAGGAAGGCGAAGCGGCTGCAACACTCAGTGCACAGGAAGGGAGCAGAGCTGGGAGCAAAGGACACCACGGGGCCGGGAGGACGGTCCTGGTTCACCCGCTGGTACTCGCCACACCAGCCGGGGCGGTGACGACCGCCGTTCCACTGATGCTGGAGGTGCAAGGCTGCGTAGAGCTGCAGCTGATGGTGATGGTGATGGAGAGTCGGCGGAGGCTGATGCAGAAAGCATGGATGACTCTCCGAGAGATGAAACGGGAAAACGTAGAGCTGTAATCCCACGACGTTCCGGCCGACAAAGGAAATACTGGCTCATCGGGTGAATAAGCCAGACCTGCAGAGAAAGGTTGATTTTCGAGCTGAAATGATCAACTCTGGATATTCAGAAGAAGTCGGATGACGTAAAATTAGCGTGTTCCTTCATAACACAATGGTGAGTACACCATTGCAGTTAGAGGCAGTGTAAGCGGCCGAGTGATATATTTAAACTGATTGGTTATGCTTACATTTTGCTGGTTTGTAGTGATGCTTTCCTGTGAGTTGTCTGGACGGGTGGCACTCTATTGGCATGTATGTGCAAAAGGTACGCTATTTAGTTTGGTGTCTTTGATGGTCAGAATACTCGGATATTGCCACGTGCTCAAATCCCCAGAGGTATTTCCGTTATTATGAGACAGGTTTCAGTGTTTTACTTCTTCACTTATTTTCGCATTACGTAGTTATTCTTAGTCCCATGCATCTCCTACTACTATGACAATTATTAGGGATATAGTAATGATGATTTTATGGCTTGTGAAACTGACCAGTGTGTCCCACAGACCAGCGTGTTCAACAGAACAGGGTGTCCCACAGACCAGTGTCTCACAGACCATCGTGTCCCACAGACCAGTGTGTCCTACAGACCAATGTATCTCACAGACCAGCGTGTCCCACAGAAGTGTGTCTCACAGACCAGCACATGGTAGCAATGGGGAGACCAGCCCGCGATGTTTCAGTCCACTGTTGTGCTGAACCGTATTCACCTTATTTCAATCCATTTTAGCACAAAGCACATTTGTGCTGAACAGTATTCACATTATTTCAATCCATTTTAGCACATTTGTGCTGAAGCGTATTCAGGCCATTTAGTCCATTCAAAAACATTTGTAGTGAACCGTATTCACGCTATTTCCATCCATTCTAGCACATTTGTACTGAACCGTATTCACGCTATTTCGATCCATTCTAGCACAGTTGTAGTGAACCGTATTCATGCTATTTCAATCCATTCTAGCACAGTTGTAGTGAAGCGTATTCACGCTATTTCCATCCATTCTAGCACAGTTGTAGTGAACCGTATTCATGCTATTTCAATCCATTCTAGCACAGTTGTAGTGAAGCGTATTCATGCTATTTCAATCCATTCTAGCACAGTTGTAGTGAAGCGTATTCATGCTATTTCGATCCATTCTAGCACAGTTGTAGTGAAGCTTATTCATGCTATTGCAATCCATTCTAGCACATTTTTGCGGAACAGTATTCACGCTTTTAATCCATACTAGCAAATTTTTGCTGAACCCTATTCACGCCATTCAGTCCATTCTAGAACATTTTTGCTGAACCATATTCACGCCATTTCAATCCATTTGAGCAATTTTTTGCTGAACCATATTCACGCCATTTCAATCCATTTGAGCACAATTTTGCTGAACCGTATTCACGGTTTTTGAATCTATATTAAAACTTTTTTGCTGCACGATATTCACACCATTTGAATCCATGCTAACAAATTTTTGCTGAACCGTATTCACACCAATTCAATCCATACTACTTGTAACACTTTTTTTCTGGCCGATATTCACGCCATGTCAATCCATAATTTTTTTAATTTTTTTTAGCAACAAACGTATGCACTGCATTCCAGACCACTGAACGGTTGGAAATTGCTTGTCAAGCCAGCGGTTGTCGTCAGGGATGGTCTGACAGTGTTCTTTGTTACTTCAGATCATTGGGCGGGTAGCAGTTGTGTTTGTCAAACCAGCGGTTGATGTCGGGGATGGTCTGACGGTGTTCTTTGTTACTTCAGATCGTTGGGCGGGTAGCAGTTGTGTTTGTCAAACCAGCGGTTGATGTCGGGGATGGTCTGACGGTAGTGGTCCAGGTCCCACAGACGACGGCACATCTCGCACCAGGCCACGGCCTCGTAGTGGTACGTCATGTAGCGCACCTGCCCGTTGGGACTGCGGATGGGCCAGTCCTCGTACAGCGACTGGTAGTGGTCCTTGGCCCGCAGCAGCTGGATGTACTTCTCCGGGTGGCTGTCCAGGTACAGCAGGTACTCAGCCAGCTCCTGGGCAGACTTGAAGTCGGCCGTGTTGATGAAGGTGCCGGGTGCGGCGTGCTTCTGTCAACACACAACACGGGCACATGGATTGGTACGTCTGTCAGCAGACATGGGCACATGGATTGGTACGTCTGTCAGCAGACATGGGCACATGGATTGGTACGTCTGTCAGCAGACATGGGCACATGGATTGGTACGTCTGTCAGCAGACATGGGCACATGGATTGGTACGTCTGTCAGCAGACATGGGCACATGGATTGGTACGTCTGTCAGCAGACATGGGCACATGGATTGGTACGTCCCGTCAACACAACATGGAAACACGGATTGGTAAATCTGTCAAAGACAACAGGGGCACACGGATTGGCTCATCCTGTCAACATGCAACATAGGAACATGGATTGGCACCTGTCAACAGACAAAATGGGCACACGGACTGGTACGCCCGTCAACAGACATGGCCACATGGATTGGTACGTCCCGTCAACACAACATGGAAACACGGATTGGTAAATCTGTCAAAGACAACAGGGGCACACGGATTGGCTCATCCTGTCAACGTGCAACATAGGAACATGGATTGGCACCTCTGTCAACAGACAAAATGGGCACACGGATTGGTACGTCTGTCAACACACAACATGGGCACATGGATTAGTGCGTCAGTCAACACACAACATGGGCTGGTTTATACTGTCAACACACAACATGGGCACATAGATTGGTACGTCTGTCAACACGCAACATGGGCTAGGCATATAGACTGGTACGTTTGTCAACAGACAACATGGGCACAGGGATTGGTACGTCTGTCAACACACAACATATGTACATGGATTGGTTCATCCTGTCAACACGCAACATGGGCACATGGATTGGTACGTCTGTCAACACACAACATGGGCACATGGATTGGTTCATACTGTCAACACACAACATGGGCACATAGATTGGTACGTCCGTCAGCACGCAACATGGGCATATAGATTTGTACGTCCGTCAACACACAACATGGGCACAGGGATTGGTACGTCTGTGAACACTGAACATGGGCACATAGATTGGTACGTCTGTGAACACTGAACATGGGCACATAGATTGGTACGTCCGTCAACACACAACATGGTTAAATAGATTGGTACATCCTATTAACAAACAACACGGGCACTTAGAAAATGGATTGGAACATCCTGTCAGCACGCAGCAAAGGATGCAGCTTCTATGTCAACACACAACACAGGGAGGTAAAGTTTGTGTTAACGCTCAATAAAGGGAGGTAACGTTTGTGTTAACGCTCTATAAAGGGAGGTAACGTCTGTGTCAACTCTCAATAAAGGGAGGTAATCTCTGTGTCAACACACAGTACAGGGAGGAAACTACTGTGTCAACATAAAGCACAGGGAGGTAACTACTGTGTCAACACACAGCACAGGGAGGTAACTACTGTGTCAACACACAGCACAGGGAGGTAACTACTGTGTCAACACACAGCACAGGGAGGTAACTACTGTGTCAACACACAGCACAGGGAGGTAACTACTGTGTCAACACACAGCACAGGGAGGTAACTACTGTGTCAACACACAGCACAGGGAGGTAACCTCTGTGTGAGCATAAGCACAGAGAGGTCACTTTTGTGTCAACATGTCGCACAGGGATGTAACCTCTGTGTCAACATACAGCACAAGGAAGTAACCTCTGTGTCAACATACAGCACAGGGAGGTAACCTCTGTGTCAACATACAGCACAAGGAAGTAACCTCTGTGTCAACATACAGCACAGGGAGGTAACCTCTGTATCAAAAACAACACAGAGAGGTAACCTCTGTGTCAACATATAGCACAGGGAGGTAACCTCTGTGTCAAAACACATCACAGGTAACTACATGTCAACACACAGCACAGGGAAGTAACTACTGTGTCAACACACAACACAGGGACATAACTACTGTGTCAACACACAGCACAAGGAGGTAACTACCGTGTCAAAACACATCACAGGGAGGTAACCACTGTGTCAACACACAGCAACACACAGCACAGGGAGGTAACTACTGTGTCAACACACAGCACAAGGAGATAACTACTGTGTCAACTCCCTAAGCAGGGAGGTAACGGGGGTGGGGATGGGGTGGGGGTGAGGGGTTGGGGGGGGGGGGGGGGGCTGTATAATCACACACATTGATATTTTTCACTAATGGCTGATCACGCTGGCTCTCTGACTCACGACCCGTTCCCTCCAAACCTCGGGAAGCTCTCTTGTGACTTTACCTTCTGACGTCATTCGGCCTGACTGGTGGTTTTCACGACCTTCACCTTTAATCATCGCCCTGATATAACCGCACCGGTTGACTGGGCGTAAAACACCAACTTACTTACTTACTTACTTACTTACCTTTAACCACTGCATGTGTCAATGGAACAAAGAATTACGTGGAGAGGGTTCATCTAAACTAAGACTCGTCCTTTGACTGACGACATTCAACTATGACCTTCATGACTCTGACCTTGTAGTCATTGCTTGCGCGTGCCACAACAACAAGGTCAGCGCTGAGATAGCGGAAGAACTTCTCTGATATGTAGTCCGTGCAGAAGGAGTTCTCGAAGGCCAGGAAAAACTTGTACTTGCTGTTGAACATCTGAAGAACACATCACCAAAACAGAATATAATAATAACTCTTATACAGCGCTATACCCCGTAAAAAATTACAAGCTCGCGGCGCTGTACATTATCAACATCAAAATCCGCTTGACAATAAAAAAAAAGTACAAGTACTATAAATGCATACATCAATATCAAAACATACTGAGCGGCAAAATAACGTACCCCCGCCCCCCACCCAAACACCCTCCGACAACTCATATTCTGGCATGAAGAACTGTAAGAGGATCGAAAATGTTTACACGTTATAAAATATTATTACATCACGCCTATTTCACGACACGTCATTGTTATTCCAACGATCTTTCATACACTGGGCTCAGCCACAAGTAGATAAATAGCCTACATTTCATTTTTCACCGTGTAGTTTTTGTTTAAGTGTTGTTCTGTCGCTTGACAAAGGGGCTTACCCCGAAAATCCGCATTTTAATAATAACAATATACATTTATTATGGGCTCATCAACGCCCCGAGCGCTCACACGATACATATTAACCTAAATACAATATTCTATACACACGTATAGCACAATCCAACCGAAACAATTTACATAAGGTATTATATGGAAACACACGCGCGCACGCACACACACACACACACACACACACACACACACACACACACACACACACACACACACACACACACACACACACACACACACACACACACACACACACACACACACACACACACACACACACACTGACTACAGCAGAAATTGGGTATTGTTATAAGTTGTATCATAAATTAAACAAGCGTTTATTTTTAATCTTTAACCTTTCATGTATTTGGATTTTACACGTACTCATCTAGCATTTGCTAGCATTACCTGGAAACAAGCATCATCGGAGCTTCTGGGACACTTCAGTGCAGCGCACGCGCCATACAGATCCACAGGCGCATGTTTCTGAATCAGTTTGACATAATCTTCACGTCGGCCGAAGGTGCGGCAGTTGCTGACTAGCTGGGCGGCGAGGTGGCTTTTCTGGGCCAAAATGTGCGTGTAGTTCTTTCTGGGAGGTGTTTCTCGCTTTACCAAACGTCCGTACAGGTCCACAATGTCAGAATCCGTCCTGTTCAAACAAAACACGAGGTACATGATCATGACAGTGACGACATTAATTACAGCGCTCGACAGACTGACGTCATATGGGTAACAAGGGACACAACAACAGAGACCTTAATCGGCTAGGAACGGTAACTCTCATCTGGCATGTGTGCGAAGTACAACGCAAATAAACTTTTTCTTTTCTTCT
>OY757551.1:2006190-2012406 GCA_963584105.1 Alviniconcha strummeri | reverse complement strand
GAAGCTGCCGTTGGGATTGTTGGAGGAGTTGGCCAGGATTTACTACGTCACCGCTTGCCGGTGGTTCCAGAGAAGGAAGGTTGGTGCAGTTTTGTATTTGTGAAGGGGAAGGAGCTTGTTTCTGTTGCCACATCAAGCCAGTCTCTCGCTCTCCGTGCGTCAGCTAATTAAGCTACCTTATGGCTGTGAGATGAAGGCGGGGGCCGTTCTCTCATCTTCAGACAGCCCTTTCTCCATCCACAAAATCTGCACCAATGGAAATGTCACCAGTGATCGCTTAAAATGAGTTCTTTGGTTGGCAGATGGAGAGAGAGAGAGAGAGAGAGAGAGAGAGAGAGAGAGAGAGAGAGAAGGGCATTACAAAGCAGTGTGCCGTTCTCGCCCAACCTATCCGCGTACTCACAGAAAAAGCGGACGACTTTCCAAAGGATGCCAACTATAAATTCCTGGGGTGTATCAACTCGGTGGATGACATGGACTGCTCGTCAGCTGAAATCCTCTTGGATGGAAAACCAGCAAGCTTCAGACTTGACATTGGAGCATCGGTCACGGTGGTGGGAGGAAGCATGGCGAAATTAAAGAAACTCAAACCTGCAAAGAAATCCCTTCGAGGACCAGATAAGACTCCTCTCAACGTCCTGGGCGTCTTCACCGCCACACCCTCCCACAAAGGTACAGCGGGTAAGTAAATAAACATGGTGCTTAACGTCCACACAAACCATGAGGCTTAGTAGGGACGGGGAGGAGGGGGAAGGGGTATGAAGGTGGGGGAAGAGGGAGATTATATAGCTATCGTTACACTGTCACCACCAGAATGACTTCTGCATTAAGGTGGGCAGCAACGAGAGCCGTTTTAATGTTTCATTAATTGTGAGAGACAAAGTCACAAGACAGTGTCCACAGACCACAACTTTTGAAGAGAAAGGAGAGCCGAAGCGGTATCGAACCGAGGTCCTTCCGCTTACCAGCCTAACGCCTTACCGCTAGGCCACACCGGCTCAAGCTGGGGGGTGGGGGGTGGGGGGTGGGGGTTGTAGCGGGGGATGGCGGGGGGTATAGCAGACGATATTTGTGCTGGCACACCAGCACAGTGGCCTTTTCAGCCGTTCTGCTTGCACAAAACTGGACTGATAGCACCCGTAAGCCACTGATAGCATCAGCACACCCAACTTCAAGCAGGAATTCCACAAACTTTTCCGAATATTCAATCAAGCTCAAAGACATCGCCACTCCCTTTTGTCTGTACACACCCAGAAAGGCAGCACATCTTCTCCCGAAAGTGAAGCAGGAAATTGACAGGATGCTGGAACAGGGCGTGATCTCACCAGTCACGGAGCCAGCCACCTGGTGCACTGGAATCGTAGTGGTTCCAAAGCCAAACGTGGCAGTCAGAACAGGCACTGACCCGACACATCTGAACAAAGCGGTCCAGTGCGAACTAGACCAGTGTCTTCAGTGGACGAGAGTTTAGCCGCGCTGGTGAAGTCGAAATCTTCTCCAAGCTGAATGGCAAAAGCGGATTTTGGCAGATTCCTCTCTCCAAAGAGTCAAGTCTCCTCACGATTTTTGTGACCCCCTTTGGCACATTGTGCATGAACAGGCTTCCCTTAGGAATCTGCAGTGCCACTGAACTCTGTCAACGAACCGTGTCAGAAATCCTCGCTGATGTGGAGGGTGCCAGCCGTCACATGGACGACGACGTTAAACAAAAAAGAAAACATTACTGTGGAACTATTACAGTTTTGTTTATTGCCAGTATAAGTTTATAGTAAAGTGTAGAAACTGGTGGAAAGTCTTTTATAAATCAATTTAATTTGCATTGCAATCTACGATCCTGCATTTGATGAGAGTTGTTGCCTCTGTGTGGTATCTAAAGATTATGACTGGTTGTCATTAGGACCACTGATAACATGTATGCTTATTGGTATGGTTTGTTAGAGAGAAAGGAAGAAAGAAAGAAAAAAGAAAAAAGAAAAAATGAAGAAAAAGTCACGCAAAAGGAAGATATGACATGGAGGAACATGGATAAGAACTGTTCGAAGACTGTTAAAATTTGTAATCACAGTTTAAAGGCGGAGATGTTGGGTTAGTTGTAACGACCTGCTACCGGTTATGTTTATAATCCGAGTACTGTAGCAGATGACCAAAGGGAAACAACTCCCAACAAGTCACGAAATTATAACTTTGATTAAGGGGGTTGAGAGAGAGAATAAAGTTGGTTTGCACAATGGCACTCGTCTGACTCCTCTGTTCTAAATACTAACCAGAGAATAATTATTACAGTAATCCCGCCCCGGTTACCATATCCATGCAATGTCGTTAACTATACTGCTAGTAAACCGGGAACAGGTGCAGACGACGCTTTCGTTTTTGATGCACTGCGTGTAGCGTGACGTCATATGGTTTTCACACAGCAGACCGGCGATAGCCGGTGCGCGCCAGATTCAAATCTCCACCCCCCCCCCCCCCCTCCGCCCTCACCCCTTTTTGACATTTGACCGCTTGTTGTTTGTTTATCTACTCTGTTTACGCACCAAGCAATGTGTAATAATAATTTGGCATCCTAGAATGTATACGTGCTGTTTATTTAGACGCAGGGTCGAGCTAAATCGCGGGTAGCCGATGCCTCGCTAGATCAGTCTTTTCTTCTTCTTTCTTAAAGGACAAGTCCAAGGTTTGGGGTGATTTTTGATACGATTTCCGTTAAAGTTCGCTGAAAACAATAATGTAGGCGAAATTGTGATCAGAGGGTTATAAATGCACGAAAACAGGCATTTTCTGTTGTACCGAAAGCGTCGCCATGACGCTGAAAATCATGTGCACATATGCGCACTACGTCGCTCTGGGGAGTCGCTGCAAAATGGTTAGTAGCTACAGGGTAACCGACTTGGAAATAATTCCAGTTCGAATCTCCAAGGATGAAGCTTCGACGCAACTGTCAGTAGCTGGGCCTTTGTTTCAGTATTTTCTCCTTGTCATTTCATTTTTCTCGGACCTTGTTAGGTGCGTAGCGTTTCAGTCTTTTTCGTTCTGTTTACTCTAGCTTTCACAACAGGCTAGACCTCACCCGGAAGCCTGCCTTTTATTGGGTGTTTTATTTTATTTTCCCAGTTTATCCATGTTTGTTTCATCACATGTAAAAATGAAGAAGTTTTGTTCGTTCTAGTTCAATAGATTAGCGATTTCGTGGCCTCCCTGGCATAGGGTTTGGGTTTGGGCTAGTTGCCGGTTCTTGCCATTCACTGTTTTATCTCTTGGCTTGCCCTTTTGTTTCTCGAGTTATACCGTTAATTTACAATGTACGAGTGAGGGGGGTAGTCTCGAAGTTTAACGAGACCTCTCATTCTTTCTGCGTGCGATAGTTCGTGAGCGTCTGTAGCCCTGCCGTGTTGTTGTCACTGCTAAGTGGGTTGTATCGTGTACACGGATTAGGTTTATCCAGCCTTTGTCCCGTTGCTCGCTGACATTACTTGCATCTTCTTTCTTTTCAAAAAGTGTTGTTGTTTTCTCTCTCTTTCCCCCTTCTTTTTCACCTTGCGTTTTTTTTTTTTTTTTTAAATATCTTTGGTTTATTGGCCATTTCGTACTCGCTTGTTAGCTTGCCTGATTAGGGCAGCCATTTTGTATTTCTCTTGTCATCTACATTTGTTTACATCAGTCCCGATGCTTTGTCATCGGTAGTCCTGATTAGCGTTTTGCTTTATCAGTCTGCAGCCTTTGTTTTTCTAGATGGAAGCCGGGTTAGTGAGGGGTTAGTTTATGGTTAGTTATGGTTAGTTTGGCTTTCCATCTGTTTGTCGTTGGCACAGTTAGTTTTGCTCTGTGCTCTTCTGATTGCAGCCGTCCACTCCTTTGTTGCAGACAGTAGTCTATTAGACTGTTGTGATTTGGTGATGTGTGTGTGTGTGTGTGTGTGTGTGTGTGTGTGTGTGTGTGTGTGTGTGTGTGTGTGTGTGTGTGTGTGTGTGTGTGTTTTTCTCCACCTTATGCTTGCAGGTAGGCAACCGTTTGGGGTTTTGAAGTGGTTTCAGCTGTTTTGTTTCTTTCATTTGAAGCAAACCCCATTTGGTATTCCGCCATAAAGTTTACGAAATCGCACTCTGCGAAGTGCTCGCTACACAAATGGGCGTCACTGAGGCGCAGCATCAAAGTCAGCTCGTATGAATTGTACAAATTTGACCCATTTTCGCCTCCCAGCGGGTCGATTCCGCGAGAACTCGTGCATAGTTATGCTTTGGGTTGCTTGTGAGTTGTTACAGTTTGCTACAATACAGTAGGCCGGCATGGTTAGAGCTTTTGTCGACCACACGCATACACATTCAATGAACAATCTAAGATGGCAACCGCACTGACTCCCCAGACTGACGTCACTTCCGAGTAAGTCACGTGACTGATGGAGAACCTGAGACAGCAGTCTCGGCCAGCCTACAGAAAATAAAATCGATTAAAATCCAGTATAAACTTTTTTTTTTTTTTTTTTTTCATTAAATCTCAGACTAGTGACTCATTTGTCAATCATTTCGATGGTCATTTTCATACTTGAAAACCTTGGACTTTTCGTTTAATAGAGATCCAAGTACATAAAAGATTCAAAAGAACACTGTTTATTTTTGTTTCAGATTTCTTTTGTTAAAGTGTTGCTTTACGTCCACAGACACCATAGGTTTGTTAGGGACGGGAGCCCAGGACGTCCACCTCCACTTTCACACAGCCCGTGAGCTCTGTTTAGTAGTAAATCGTTGTTTTGACTCAGTTAAAGTAATTCTGTGTCGATCAGTACTTTGTACTAAGTATAATATTGTGTTTAACTGGCCCAATGTTTAGTGTTTATTTTGTGTTGAAATTAAGTACTGTGTACTGTAGAAGCTAGATTTATTAATAGACTATTTGATATCAGCGATGTTCCGAAAGGTCACGCCGATTGTTTCATTGCTAGACTTTGAGTGTCTTGCTTCTCACACAGAACGTTGTATAATAATTGCTCTGTGCCATTTTAACTGTCCGAGCGTGCACTTTATTCTGATGAAGTTTTTGTCAACATGGATATTTTGTACACGGTGTTGGCAGTGATTTAGTTGTACGAATCTGCTTATAGACAGGCACAAACCACGCTTACAACGTTTGTTGTAATCAAATAAGTCATGTTTGTACATTCTGTTTACATGGTTTAAACGATTGTGACTTCAGCTTTCATTTGATGTTTTTAATGAATTAATCAGTTTAGTTATTTTTGAGAAAAGTGTACTTGTACGGGCCGAGGAAGCACAATTGTCGGCCATTTTGTTGCCGTCCTGAGGGCCGTTTGGTTGTCGTTGAAGTGAGAGCGTTTTTCACGCCCCGCGTGGCGCGCTGGTATTGCGGGTGGCTGAAAATTGTCTTCTGAAAACAAATCCTGATTGCTGTACGCCTGAAACCTGCTGTGGTCTCCTGCCTGACCTGCCTGACTGCGCTGCCTGTCGCAGTCATTCTGTCACTCGGCACCGTCACATTATCAACAGCGCGGTTTCCCGCGTCATATGTAACGGTCAGTGGTCACGGTTAGTGTCGCTGAATCAATACAGGCCACTCTTGTCAAGCAAAGAGCTAACGCAGCTGTACAATCTCTTCGTGAGCCGGTTTGGCCTAGCGGTAAGGCGTTAGGTTGGCAAACAGAAGGACCTCGGTTCGAATCTGCTTCGGCTCTCCTTTCTCTTCAAAAGTTGTGGTTTGTGGACACTGTCTTGTGACTTTGTCCCTCACAGTTATGAAACATTAAAATGGCTCCCATCGCTGCCCACCTTAATGCAGAAGTCATTCTGGAGGTGAGAGTGTAGCGACAGCTATATTATTTCCCTCTCCCCCACCTCCATACCCCCTTCTCCCCGTCCCTAATAAGCCTCATGGTTTTTGTGGACGTTAAGCACCATGTTTACTTACTTACAATCTCTTCGAGTCCAGGCGAGATCAAGAAGAGGGAGGTGAGATGGACTCTCACGAAGAAGAGATGAAGCGCAGGGAGGTGCTAGAGAGTTGGACTTCTTTTGCTTCAGTTGTTTCCCAACGGCGGAGCTACGGACATTGTGACTCTGTTCTGCATAGCAGTTGGGACAGCAATTGGGTGGCGCGGTGGTCGCTGCGCAATGCCGGACGGACACTGCTTTAACATCCTGTTGTTCTGGCGGCGGTCCACGGCAGCCTTGGTCTTCCGGGCTGGCGCCTGTTTCGAGGTCTCACTCT
>OY757551.1:1983690-2001190 GCA_963584105.1 Alviniconcha strummeri | reverse complement strand
CGTCGATCGGCTTCCCGGATCAGTATCGAGGCATGACGTCCTATGGCACAGGAAACATCACACCACGAAAACAAGGGATTTGTGGACAATGGAGGTTCTGCCAAACTGGCGCTAGCCGAAGTTGCCGGCGGTGATTTGTCCTACAGTCAGCCCTGGTCCACCCCACTGGACTGCACAAACCTGTCCGCTGTAATAGGCACCTGCCAGCATTCAGCCTGCACGTGCTGACGCAGCGTTTCGTGTCATTACTCCCTCTGAAGGCCTCGTTACCATCAGTGATTCAATTATCACGTCAGGCGACTATGTCAGCTCGGTGACAAGCCAGTCCTAGTTGGTAAGCCGGTTTGGCCTCGCTGTAAGGCGTTAGGCTGGTAAGCAGAAAGCCTCGGTTGGAATCTGCTTCGGCTCTTCTTTCTCTTCAAAAATTGTGGTTTGTGGACACTTGTGACTGTGTCCCTTACAATTATGAAACATTAAAATGCCTCTCATCGCTGCCCACCTTAATGCAGAAGTCATTCTGGTGGTGATAGTGTAACGATAGGTATACAATCTCCCTCTCCCTCCACCTCCATACCCCCTTCCGTCCTTTCCCACGTCCCTAATAAGCCTCATGGTTTCTGTGGACGTTAAGCACCATGTTTACTTACTTACAGCCCTTGCTGGTTTCTGTGCAGGTGACACACCATGCTTGTGGCAAGGGTCCCACAAACAGTGCTGGTGGGGATGAGTGTGTAGGGTGACACAAACAGTGCTGGTGGGAGTGAGTGTGTAGGGTGACACACTATGCTGGTGGGAGTGAGTGTGTAGGGTGACACAAAGAGTGCTGGTGGGAGTGAGTGTGTAGGGTGACACAAAGAGTGCTGGTGGGAGTGAGTGTGTAGGGTGACACAAAGAGTGCTGGTGGGAGTGAGTGTGTAGGGTGACACACTATGCTTGTGGCAAGGGTCCCACAAACAGTGCTGGTGGGGGTGAGTGTGTAGGGTGACACAAACAGTGCTGGTGGGAGTGAGTGTGTAGGGTGACACAAAGAGTGCTGGTGGGAGTGAGTGTGTAGGGTGACACACTATGCTGGTGGGAGTGAGTGTGTAGGGTGACACACTATGCTGGTGGGAGGGAGTGTGTCGGATCTGAGCTTGCTCACCTGGCTGCGGCCTGGACATGTCTGCCTCTCGCTCAGTCACTGGCAGTGACCGACATTTCCTCCAGTTTTCGCCACTGTTTCCAAATGAACCGTGTATTGCAATGTCACCGACAGTGTGTCCCATTGTATCAGTGTCCCCCACAGTATCAAACTGTACCAATGTTCCCAACTCACGTATACTCACACCACTGTTTTCTATCTCTGCCACAGTGGCCCGCTGTGTCAGTGTTCCCCATAGAGTGTCCCACTGTATCAATGTATGCCATAGAGTGTCCCACTCTATCAATATCCCCCACAGAGTGTCCCACTGTATTTAAATCCGCCACAGGGTGTCCCACTGAATACATATCCCCTACAGAGTGTCCCACTGTATCAATATTCCCTACAGAGTGTCCCACTGTATCACTGAAGGCCATAGAGTGTCCCACTGTATCAATATCCCCTACAGTGTGTCCCGCCGTATATCAATATCCCATACAGAGTGTCCCAACGTATTAATATCTCCTACAGAGTGTCCCACCGTATCAATATCACCTACAGAGTGTCCCACCGTATCAATATCACCTACAGAGTGTCCCACCGTATCAATATCCCCTACAGAGTGTCCCACTGTATCAATATCCCCCGTAAACTGCCCCACTTTATAAATGCCCCCCACAGTGTCCCATCGTGTCAATGTTCCCCACTGTATCAACGTCCCATTCAGAGTGTCCCACTGTATCAGCATCCCATTTAGAGTGTCCCACTGTATTAATGTCCCATTCAGAGTGTCCCACTGTATTAATGTCCCACTGTACCTATGTCCAATACAAAGTGTTCCATTGCATTTACTGTCCCCCACAGTGTCTCATTGTATCAGTGTCCCATACTGTGTGTCCCATTGTATTAATGTCCCATACAGATTGTCCCGGTGTATCAATGTTCTCAACAGTGTCTCACTGTATCAGTGTCCCATATAAAGTGTCCCGCTGTATTAACTATCCCGCACTCAGTGCACACTGTTCGTGACGTGAGGTGGCGTGCGGTAGTGCTGCACCTGTCGTCTCCTCCGTCGCTGTCGCCGTCTCTGTCATCGCGCGGAGTGAGGCGACAACGACGGCGACGTCTACGTTCACTCCCCTCCCGGTAACCAGCATCACGCGCGCCACAACAGCGTCTCTTGCACAGCATCGACTGCAGCACAAAAAACGGCTTCAGACGGCAGTGTAGACCAGTGGGTGCCTAGCACTAGGTGCGTGTTGCATTCTACAGGAAGAGAAAGCAAAAGGATGTGATGACATTAAACTCAGAAATCGATAAAGCGTGGGCATACTTTACCACACTTCCCACATCAGTCTGGCGTGGATGTGTTTCAAATCAGTTCATCAGCCAGTATTTTCTTTTATGTCCATTGCCAGCAATATGATCTCAGGCACAACAACAAAAAACCGCCATTAAACAATAATCATCAGTTTAACAATAGCAGTTATAACATCAGTATTATACAAAAGACCTCGTACAATGTTACAAGCGGTAAAATAAGACCAGTCTTTCCTTTAAAAAAAAAAAAAGTGTAATAGAGCACTCGAGTAGTATATGGTAAACTTATAGGGAGTTCCTATAAAGTACAAACGCAGGTCAGGTTCTGTGAATATTTAGCGTTCCATGAATTTTGCATAATACTCTTGCCTAAGTACCTTCAGCAGGAAAGCGACGCAGATTTATTTTTGTCAGGATCTTTATATAATCTTTTTAAGTATTGAGAACATCTCGTGAGGTGATAGCAGCAGCTAGATTATCGTTACGATATTTCAGACGTTTTTCATTGCCCTTTGTTTAGCTAGTGTGTCTGAAATACCATTTCAATAGAGGTCACAATGAGATAGTACCCAACAAAACTCAATCCCGATATTTCTAGACATGATACAATGCAACAGAGATTTCACCTCATAAACTATCCTCAGCTGGCAATGTAAAACAATGCTAGCTGCATATTGCATGTGTAATTTGAAGCCTTTAGTATTGAGCAGGACTCCCAGATGAATACGAAGAAACCGTTCATTAAGGAAAAAAGACTGCACTGTTAAATCCGAAATGACGAATCCTTCTCCACTGTTTAACGAATCCAAAAGAAAACCATCAGTGATTTTTTTTTATATGATTAGGGTCGTTTTTGTTTAGATGTTCTCTTACTTCAATAACTGTTTGCGTCTTCACTTTTCTTGGAATCGGTATAATCAGTATCAAATTTGGCATTAATGAGTTCCCATTGTGGCAACTGAGGGTTAGTAGATGTGGAATGCATCTATAATTATTACATTCGTTAATCAAGTCATTTATAGGATTTCCTGGGGGCTGAAAGATGATATATTTTAAGCTCTTTTGGTGTAATCTCTGTTTCATTCTATGGGTTAAAAATTTTCTGTTACCGAATTAGTGACTGCAAGGCTTCCGATGACATACTTTGAAAAAAAAAAGAAGAAGAAAAAAAGAAAAGAAAAAAAGAGGAATCGTTGTATGAATTACCTTTTGCAAACTTGCTAGCTTGCGATGTGAGTATGACTGGTCTGTACTGGCAGTGTTGGTCGCGGTTTGCCTTGCTTTAGCATCGGAATAATTACTGACTGCTTCCAGGTACTAGGAAGAGTTTGATTTAACCCATATGCTACCAAATTTAATTTTTCAATCAAAGTACTAAAATTGTTTTCATTTTGTACCACAGCGAGCATAAACAGCAGTCATTTTGATTTATTTTATCCCAAAACGTTGACTTTGGGGAGTAAATACACCCATCCCATGTCTGGGATCGTAGTAGCGAGAAGGTAGGGATTTTCTTACACTTTGCTTACTAAAAATCAACGCAAATCTTTTCAGTATGTGTTAATTTTATTCGTTTAATCCACATGTTTAAGGAATGAATTTGTTGAGGTGAGAAGCAGGAGAGGAGAGAAAGGAAAGTAGGCCTACGCGTAAAGAGATAATCAGCTAAAGAGATGTCATTTTGGCGTACGGCAAAATCCCCACCTTTGAGGTATTCTTTAACCAACATGCTCGGTACAGTCCGTGTAATGATTCCAAATGAAATGGAAATGGTTCAACGCTTGATACGAGACACCATCAATACCAACTGTTGTGCTTGCTGCCAAAGACCACGCGGTCTCTTACAATCGATAGTTCTGTATGGAGGCATTAGGCTGTGACACCGGTTTACAATCGATAGTTCTGTATGGAGGCATTAGGCCGTGACACCGGTTTACAATCGATAGTTCTGTATGGGGGCATTAAGCTGGGACACCGGTTTACAACCCATAGTTCTGTACAGGGGCAATAGGCTGAGACACCGGTATACAATCGGTAGTTCTGTATGGGGGCATTAAGCTGGGACACCGGCTTGCAAGTGGGTCCTGCTAATTCGTCTTTTCCTACTTCTCCTTTTCTCAGTGTCATCATTAACGGACAGTGCACAGATGATAAGCTGTTTTCTGAAAACAAATTTACAAACGCTTCTGATTTATCTTGCCCGCTGGGAAACAGGAAGAACAGACACATGGGAAACAGAGAGAACAGACACACGGGGAACAGAGAGAACAGACACGCTGTGAACAGAGAGAACAGACACACGGGGAACAAAGAGAACAGAGAACGGGGACACAGGGGACAGAGAGAACAGATACGTGGGGAATAGAGAGAACAGACACACTGCGAACAGACACACGGGGGACAGGTAGAACAGACACACGGGGGACAGGTATAACAGACACAAGGGGAACAGAAAAAACAGACACACGGGGAACAGAAAGAACAGACACACGGGAGCAGAGAAAACAGAGAGAACGGGACACAGGGGACAGAGAGAACAAACACACGGGAATAGAGAGAACAGACACAGAACAAAGAGAACAGAGAGAACGGAGACAGGGAGAACAGACACACGGGGAACAAGGAGAACAGACACATGGGAACAAGGAGAACAGAAACGTGGAGAACAAGAACAGACACACGGGGAACAAGGAGAACAGACACATGGGGAAAAGGAGAACAGAAACGTGGAGAACAAGAACAGATACATGGGGAACAAGGAGAACATCGGACACACGGGGAACCAGAGCGAATGGAACGTGTGTTTTGTTAGGTAGGACACTCTACCAGACTTGAGTGTACACACTAAGTAGGTAAGTAAACATGGTGCTTAACGGCCACAGAAATCATAAGGCTTAATAGGAACGGGAAAAAGGGAGGGAGTACGGAGGTGGGGGAAAAGGTAGATTATATACCTACACCTGTACTATCACCACCAGAACCTCTCCTGTATTAAGATGGGCAGCGATGAGAGCCATTTTAATGTTTCATTAATTGTGAGGGACAAAGTCACAAGACAGTGTCCATAGACCACAACTTTTGATGAGAAAGGAGAGCCGAAGCTTATACCGAACCGAGGTCCCTCTGCTTTCCAGCCTAACGCCGTACCGCTAGGCCACACCGGCTCACAGTGTACACACTGTTCAGTGTCTCTCTGACCAAGACCGTACAGAGAGAGTCGGCGCATGACCCATTGTACCCCGCCCCCCGCCAGACCTGTTGAGCTATTGTTGGCAAAGAAAGCCTGCCCGTCGATCGGTACCCCACCCGGAACGGTGAGTCGTGGCCTCGCCGCTGAAAGGGTGAACTAGCTGTGCGTCAGGCAGCACAGCGTTGGGCTTGGTGCGTACGCCTCACTGCCCGCTTGACCGGCCAGAGAGCGGCCACGATTTGCAATGTAGGTGTGTGGTGGTGGTGGTGGTGGTGTGTGTGTGTGTGGTGTGTGTGGGGTGATGGTGGTGGTGGTGGTGGGGTGTGTGTGTGTGTGTGTGTGTGTGTGTGTGTGTGTGTGTGTGTGTGTGTGTGTGTGTGTAGGGTGGGGTGGGGGTGGGGGGTCCGTTATAGGCAGAGCTGTCAGGCAGCCCCAGCTGCAGTGCTGGTTGTGGTGACCAGCCAGCACGGAGACCGTCGGTCATGTGTGAACACATGTCAGGTGGAGTGCCGTGTTGATCACACGTGCACGAGCGAACTTGGTGTGTAGTGTGAAGTCGGGTGGACTGTTGTATCAATTGATCAGACAGGGCACATAAACAGTGTGTAGTATGGAGTCGGGTGGACTGTTGTATCAACTGATCAGAAAGGGTACATAAACAAGGTGTCGTGAGAGGCCGGGTGGACTTTTTCAGTCAGAGAGGTCCAGCAGCACCATGAAGCCAAGTCGGGTGGAGTAAACTGATGGCCAGACCCACCGACAGACTGTGAGTGTACGTGTGTGTGTGTGTGTGTGTGTGTGTGTGTGTGTGTGTGTGTGTGTGTGTGTGTGTGTGTGTGTGTGTGTGTGTGTGTGTTAGGGTGTTAGTGGGTGTTGGTGGGTGTGACAGTGTAGTATGTGCAAGTGTGTGTGTGCATGTGTGTGCATGTGTATGTGTGTGTATGTGTGTGTGTGTGTGTGTGTGTGTGTGTGTGTGTGTGTGTGTGAGTGTTTGTGTGTGTGTGCGCGCGCGACTTTAAATGTTATTAGATGTGGTGTAGCATTTATTTAGATATTGAGACTCGGTCAAGTTAATAATAATAATAATATAATGATGAAGATGATGATGACAATAATAATAAAGGGGATTTAAATAGCGCCCATCTACCACACAAGGTGGGAGTACCGGACGTTTTATAATAACGGTTAACATTAGCAACACACACACACACACACACACACACACACACACACACACACACACACACACACACACACACACACACACACACACACACACACACACACACACACACACACACACACATGTCGGTCGGGGGGTGGGGGGGGGGGAGACACTTCTATGAAAATATAGTTTAGAAATAGTTACTGAACAGGTGAGTTTTGGAGGAAGTTTTGAAAGAGGAAGAAGAATGAGAGCGGAAGAGTGTTGGAGGAAAACTGTTGAAACAGATGGGCCAGAGTCCGAATGGAAGGGGCTGACAGTGACAGTGGCAGTGACAGTGACAGTAGCAGTGAGTCAGCACGCTGTGCTCGCGGTGGGTTGTGCTGAGTTTTAAATAATTAATATAGTGATGGGTTCGGTCGTTTCGTTGAGTGATACATCATTACATGTCCTTCTAAAGTTAGCTTACTTGTGGGCCTCCTCTTTCGTCCTCCCGTGTTTGTACTGCCTGTGGTTAGTGTGTCTGCCCGAGTGGATTGGACCTTGTCAGCTGTCTGTGGTTAGTGT
This sequence comes from Alviniconcha strummeri, assembly GCA_963584105.1. Lineage (NCBI taxonomy): Eukaryota > Metazoa > Mollusca > Gastropoda > Provannidae > Alviniconcha > Alviniconcha strummeri. Next base: position 1,993,828 of record OY757551.1, on the reverse strand, counting down.
GTCTGCCCGAGTGGACTGGACCTTGTCAGCTGCCTGTGGTTAGTGTGTCTGCCCGAGTGGACTGGACCTTGTCAGCTGTCTGTGGTTAGTGTGTCTGCCCGTGTGGACTGGACCTTGTCAGCTGTCTGTGGTTAGTGTGTCTGCCCGAGTGGACTGGACCTTGTCAGCTGTCTGTGGTTAGTGTGTCTGCCTGAGTAGACTGGACCTTGTCAGCTGTCTGTGGTTAGTGTGTCTGCCCGAGTGGACTGGACCTTGTCAGCTGTCTGTGGTTAGTGTGTCTGCCCGAGTGGACTGGACCTTGTCAGCTGTCTGTGGTTAGTGTGTCTGCCCGAGTGGATTGGACCTTGTCAGCTGTCTGTGGTTAGTGTGTCTGCCCGTGTGGACTGGACCTTGTCAGCTGTCTGTGGTTAGTGTGTCTGCCCGTGTGGATTGGACCTTGTCAGCTGTCTGTGGTTAGTGTGTCTGCCCGAGTGGATTGGACCTTGTCAGCTGCCTGTGGTTAGTGTGTCTGCCCGTGTGGACTGGACCTTGTCAGCTTTGCGCATCGCTCGTGGCTTGCCATTGTTGCGGCTCCTGCAGCTGCTGCGCTGTGTGCCGTTGTGTGCACACCTGTCAATCTGCAGCCAGTGCCATGTTCCATCCAACTGTCAGCCGCTAAGCGTGTCGCGCACGTCGTTTGGCCGATATTATCTCGTCGGGGGGACTGGGGGGCGAGAAAGAGAGAGAGAGAGAGAGAGAGAGAGAGAGAGAGAGAGAGAGAGAGAGAGAGAGAGAGAGTTGAGCGCTGAATGTTTTATTGATTAGGCCTTGGGCCCATTTCAGTGGAAGTTTGCGCATGTCAGAGTCTACTAAGGTGAATTCTACTTGTATACGTGTACAAACATGCATGCATATTAAAAGCATACGTATACATGTACCCACGGTAATGAGCTGTGGGGCTTATGTAAGCATTTCGAATGGAAAACGCTTTCATGATATAAATAGCAAGAAGTAACAAAACAAGCTTACTTGTTGTAGTAAGCAGGAGTGCTAACTTGAAGCTGGAAGGGCCAGTGAAATATTTTTTGGGTACGTACTGTTGTCTAGTTTCTGCGTATTTCGGACAGACGAGAATGAAGTGGACTTCAGTTTCCACGTCACTTTCACAAAACGGGCAAGAATAGTCAACAGGTGTAACATCTTATGATAGTGTAGTTTGTGTGTCCTTAGTGGCGACACACCGAGTCTTAATCTGATCAAGAAGTTTCTCGCTTTAATGTGCTTTAGTTCATTCAGGTACGATGCCACGGATAAGGACGATTTGAAAGTACTGTAGACGGTAAATAAGGAAACATGGTGCTTAACGCCCACAGAAACTATAAGGCTAATCAGGGACGGGGAGAAGGGGGAGGGGGTATGGAGGTGGGGGCAGAGGGAGATTATATACCTATCGCTACATTGTCACCACCAGAATGACTCATGCATTAAGATGGGCAGCAATGAGAGCCATTTTAATGTTTCATAATTGTGAGGGGCAAAGTCACAAGACAGTGTCCCTAGACCACAACCTCTTGAGGAGAAAGGAGAGCCAAAATGGATTCGAACCGAGGTTCCTCTGCTTACCAGCCTAACGCTAGGCCAAGCCGGCTCACTGTATGTAGACGGTAAAATGTTTTTTGGTTCTTATACTGTTGTTCCGTTTTTGTCTGTATAGGGATAATACTATTTATTGTCCCATTCTTGTCTGTATAGGGATAATACTATTTATTGTCCCATTCTTGTCTGTATAGGGATAATACTATTTATTGTCCCATTCTTGTCTGTATAGGGATAATACTATTTGTTGTCCCATTCTTCCCTGAACTCCTTTAGAAATTCCTTTTGGTCTCCAACGCCCTGATTTACCCTAACATCGACAAAGTCATATTTGTACAACGCAGGATGCCCAGGTTCTCTTGTTTTGTTCGTGCAGATGTAACAACATTTTATCAGCTTTAAATGGTAGACGGCAAGGTGGCAATTTCAAAATACGTAGCCAAAATTGTATACATTTAACATAAATATTTACAAACAACGGATACCGTCCTGTCTCAGCGTAGACCATTAGATTTGGGGAACGTAGACTTGTGTTTAAAAACCTCTTCGGAGCAAATAAATGTACTCTTTCAATGGGTATATGATCTGCATCTAGTCCCCACACTTCGGAAACGTAATTCTGTGCATCAAACAGTTTGAAATATAATGAGAGAGAGAGAGAGAGTTTGAGAGAGGGAGAGTGTGAGAGAGAGAGAGAGAGAGAGAGAGAGAGAGAGAGAGAGAGAGAGAGAGAGAGAGAGAGAGAGAGAGAGAGAGAGAGTTTGAGAGAGAGAGAGAGAAGGAGAGTTTGAGAGAGAGAGAGTTTGAGAGAGTTTGAGAGAGTTTGAGAGAGAGAGAGAGAGAGAGAGAGAGAGAGAGAGAGAGAGAGAGAGAGAGAGAGAGAGAGAGAGAGAGAAAGGTGGCACAACTGTTCCAGAGGACGACGGGTCGATACAAAATGACAGTGTCGTGGCAGCAGCTGAAACAGCCACACCCGGCCCGTCACGTGCGCGATTCTCTGTCTGCACACGTTGCGCTGTTGCGTATACCTGTAGTTTACCCGTTCCCACCAGGTAGCCATGACCGAAGACCGCGCCGTTCCTCTGGCCCATTCCGTTGTGTGACGTCACATCCGCCAGGGTACGCGGGCCTTGCAGCTCTCCTCGGCTGGCAAAGCCCAGAGCTGTCCGTCTGTTGAACACTGCATGGGCCTGAGGGCATCTGTCAGCCACTGCACACTTGCATAGTTTTCATCCATTGATCGTTAGAAAGTAGTGTTGCCAGAACGTTTGATGTCATGGGCGTTAGAAAGTAGTGTTGCCAGAACATTTGATATCATGGGCATTAGAAATACTGTTGCCAGAACATTTGATGTCATGGGCATTAGAAAGTAGTGTTGCCAGAACATTTGATGTCATAGGCATTAGAAAGCAGTGTTGCCAGAACATTTGATGTCATGGGCATTAGAAAGTAGTGTTGCCAGAACATTTGATGTCACGGGCATTAGAAAATACTGTTGCCAGAACATTTGAACATTTTGATGTCATGAGCATTAGAAAATAATGTTGCCGGAACAGCCGAGGAAGTGTCCCACCCTGGAGGATTTCTAACTTTCTGGGGATTTTCTACGTGCGCAACCACAGGCTCCGGGACCGACATGCTTTTCGTCCTCCCAGTGGACGGTAAGTAAGTGAGTAAGATGGTATTTTACGCCCAGTCAACCAGTGCGGTTATATCAGGGGGACCTAAGGGACAGAGGATAGGTCACGGTTACCCCGGCAGACTATATATATTCTGAAACTGGTACCCTTTGTTGGTCATCCACTTCAAACCATTATCATGAAAATAATGCTTTTAATAGTGCTTGTCATTGGCCACTGATTTCAACAAAAAGCATATTTACAGTGGTGTTAGAGATAACATAGCAAAGAAAGAAGAAGAAGAAGAAGAAGAAAAGAAAAAAAGAAAAAAAAAGAAAAAGAAAAAAAAGCGAACGCGGATACACGGTGTGTTAATGCATGTAGTTAGTTAGAGGACCGAGAAGAGCGCTGAAGCAGTTGTGAGCCGGGTTGGCCCAGTAACATTGCCACATGATGGTAAGCAGACGGAGGTATGTTCGAGTCCCTTCTGGCTGTCCTTTCCCTTCAACCCTTGTGGTTTATGGTATGGACACATGTGGTTTATGGTGTGGACGCACGTGGTTTATGGTATGGACACATGTGGTTTATGGTGTGGACGCACGTGGTTTATGGTATGGACACATGTGGTTTATGGTGTGGACGCACGTGGTTTATGGTATGGACACATGTGGTTTATGGTGTGGACGCACGTGGTTTATGGTATAGACACATGTGGTTTATGGTGTGGACGCACGTGGTTTATGGTGTGGACACACGTGGTTCATGGTGTTGACAAACGTGGTCTACGGTGTTGATACAAGTGGTTCATGGTGTTGACAGACGTGGCTCATGGTGTGGACTGTGTCTTAGGACCGCGCCGTTCCCGATGCAGAGCCACTGCGGTGGCCACAGCGTAGTGTTAGGAACAGGCCCTGACCTCCCTGCCCTCCCTGCCCTTCCTAACCTCTCTGCCTTCCCTGCCCCCCCCCCCCCCCCCCCCCCCGTGTCCTGCCCTCCCCTACCTGCTCCGCCCTCCCTGCCCTTCCTGCCCTGCCCTTCCTGCCCCGCCCTCTCTGCCCTGCCCTCCTTTCCCTCCCTGCCCCACCCTCCCTGCCTCTCTGCCCTTCCTTCCCCGCCCTCCCTGCCCTTCCTGCCCTCCCTGCCCTTCCCTCCCTGCCACGCCCTCCTTGCACTCTATGCCCTTCCTGCCCCGCCCTCCTTGCCCTTCCTGCTCTCCCTGCCCTTCCATCCCTGCCCCGCCCTCCCTGCCCTTCCTGCCCTGCCCTCCTTGCCCTTCCTGCCCTGCCCTCCTTGCCCTTTCAGAACATAGCTTTGTCGCAGTTCGTCGAATACCGCGATCTAGTATTGCGAACGAAACGTTCGTCCAACTGAGAACGGTCAAGATGACCGTTATATACCACAGCCATGACCGTTATATATCACAGCCATGACCGTTATATATCACAGCCATGACCGTTATATACCACAGCCATGACCGTTATATATCACAGCCATGACCGTTATATACCACAGCCATGACCGTTATATATCACAGCCATGACCGTTATATACCACAGCCATGACCGTTATATATCACAGCCATGACCGTTATATACCACAGCCATGACCGTTATATACCACAGCCATGACCGTTATATACCACAGCCATGACCTTTATATCAAAGCCGTGACCGTTGCAATAATTATATCAGGGCGAACAAGTCCAACGAAAGAAACCAACTCTCGTTTCTGATGATGATTTAGGTTTGCTTTTGTTTGGTCCTCTCTTTGTGCTGTCTTGTGTTGAGTGATAGAAATGCCCGCTGTCGCTAAGTCAGTTTAGTTAATTGTGTATAATGAGCGTTTGCATTCAGCTTAGCTTCTTGAGTGCTCATGCCTTAAGTTTGAGAGGTGTTGCCTGGTCGTGACTACACGTTGTAGACCATGTTTGCTGCTGGTGACTACACGTTGTAGACCATGTTTGCTGCTGGTGACTACACGTTGTAGACCATGTTTGCTGCTGGTGACTACACGTTGTAGACCATGTTTGCTGCTGGTGACTACACGTTGTAGACCATGTTTGCTGCTGGTGACTACACGCTGTAGACCATGTTTGCTGCTGGTGACTACACGTTGTTGAAACGACACGGGCTGAGCAGGGCTGGAACCCGGGACCCGTTCCGTGCAAAACACATGCCTGTCAATAATGAACTGCCACTGCCACTGCCAATGCCACTGACGCTGCCACTGACACCCCCTGTCTCTGTGAATACGAATTGCCCCTGACACCCCCTCTGTTTGTGTGAATACGAACTGTCACTGACACCCTCTCTGTCTCTGTGAATACGAACTGTCACTGACACCCTGTCTCTGTGAATACGAACTGTCACTGACACCCTCTGTGAATACGAACTGTCATTGACACCCTCTCTGTCTCTGTGAATATGAACTGCCACTGACACCACCTGTCTGTAAATATGAACTGTCAGTTGCCACTGACACCCCCTGTCTGTAAATACGAACTGCCACTGACACCCCTGTCTGTAAATACGAACTGCCACTGACACCCCCTGTCTGTAAATACGAACTGCCACTGACGCCCCGTCTGTAAATACGAACTGTCTCTGCCTTTGACTGGCATTGCAGATCCGTCACCTGTCGCTTCGTCGTAGTGCCAGTGCTTTGTCGAGGTGCTGATGAATAGTTCATTGGCAATGGCTGGCGCCTGGCTGTCGGCTCCTTTGTCTATAAAATCTATAGTCCTCTTGTTCCCGCGCCTTCTCTCTTCGGCTCTGCGTGCAGCGACCTTCCCCTTGACTTCCTCTCCGACAGAAACCCTCTCTGAACTCCAAATCAAACCTCAAGACAGTTCTTTTTCCAAAAACAATAGAATCAACACGCAAAGGAGTTAATTAGCGCTCAAAATACGTCACACAAATACAGCAACAAAGACCTGAGTTGCCTGCGGTAACTCTCACCTGGCATGCCTGTAAATACGAGGTACATAAACTCCACTAGAGGTACATCCTCAAAAAAGGGTGCCCCAGTGTATATATATATATACAGACAGAGAGAGTAAGTAATAATAATGAATAATTCTTATAAAGCGCTATTCTTTAATCAGAGTTAAACTCACTGCGCCGTACAAACATCTTATCACAAAAGCCACATTAACATACATTTCAGAAAACAAAATCTTAATTATTGTAGCTTTAACAACAACACCAATTTGAATCTGTCCTTTCACCCACCCAACCTGTGCCCCTTTCTCTTGCCTAGATCTCTCATGCTCTCCCCCCCCCTTCCCTCCCCCCTCTCCCTTTCAATATGCATCCATCTGCATTCAACTACCACACACAGACATACCTTTGTTTAGAGTCTACGGGAAGGCCTGGGCAAACAAGAAGGTTTTTAGCTGCGATTTGAATTGAGACAGTGTTGGTACATTTCTTAGAGTGGCCAACATAGTCCTCTTGTAAACATGGTGTTTAACGTCCACAGAAACCACAAGGCTTATTAGGGACGGGGACGGGGGGGAGGGGTGGTGGTTATGGAGGTGGTTGCTGAGGGAGATTATACACCTATCGCTACACTGTCACCACCAGAATGATTTCTGCATTAAGATGGGCGGCGCTGAGAGCCATTTTAATGTTTCAGTAGGAAGTGATGGACAAAGTCACAAGACGGTGTCCACAAACCACAACCTTTTTGAACAAAGGAGAGCCGGAGCGGTATTGAACCGAGATCCTTCCACTTACCAGCCTAACGCCTTACCGCTGGGCATAAGACCATAAGACAGAACCAATTTTTATTCAAGACCGGAGAGATTCCTTTGATCTTGAAACTGGTTCAACATGTAAACACACAAATACACATTTACATGTTAGTCTCATAGTGAATTGTCACAAAACTGAAGCAGAACGAGGCCCAGAGCGCTCGTGCAGAATCAACACACAAGGGAGCTAATTAGCGCTCGAAATACGTAACGCAAGTGCAACCACAAAGGCCTGAGTCGCCTACGGTGACTCTCACCTGGCATGCGTGAATCAACACGCAAGGGAGTTAACTGAGGATGTTGGAGGAGTTTATGCACCGTGTATTAATATTTACACGCATGCCAGTGAACCGTACTGCTCCGTGGTGAGGCTTGAAAGAGACTGTGAAGGACCGGAGGCTGTTTATCTACCTGTGGCTGTGGTGTCTTTGTGTCTACCGCTACACGCAGTGTGATATATGCAGTAAAGCCAGGACCAAAGAAAGCAGGTCTCTAGCACACGTACGTCTTCCCGTGGCAGTTGCGGAGAGAGGCAAGCAGGCTCACACTGATCAGCAGACGACACGACACAATCGTTTGCTCTTGATTCCCTTTGCTCCAGAGTTGGCTAGAGCAGAAAGCAAACACAGTTCCCACCCTGGCTAGATACACTGGGGAAAGAAGACTGAAAGCGGCAGCAAAGCGAAGATTAAGTCATCTTTTATTGTCAGTTTAAGGGCGCAGAGCGTGTCAGTGTCATTGTCAGTGTCAGTGTCGGTGTGGCCGCACGGTGTCAGGCTTGGTTTGGTCCACTTTCACCTCCCGCTGTACACAGCGTGGTCAGTCACTGGCCTCATGCCTTGTACAAATACCACTTATCTAACACTAACAGCTTTAGGTTACGCTGGTCAGGGCCGTTATGCTGCCCGCAGTCAGTGCCAGGCAGCCAGACATTGAAATTTTGTGCGTGTGTGTGTGTGCGTGTGTGTGTGGGGGGTGCGGGTGGGGGTGGGGGGTTGGGTGGTGGTGGTGGTCGTGGTGGTAACCAGCCCGTTGCCCGTTGGACAGAAACAGGTTACTCAGTGTTGTCTTGATTACACTGATATTGATTTCTGTTTCCTGCTTCAGGTTTGGTAGCTTATAACGTGTTTTTTGTTGTTTTTTGTTGTTGTTTTGTTTCCTGCTTCAGGTTTGGTAGTTTATAACATGGTGTTTTTTGTTTTGTTTTTGTTTCCTGTTTTAGGTTCGGTAGTGGTAGCTTACGAAGTAGTTTGTTTCCTGTTTTAGGTTGGGTAGCTTATGGAGTGGTTTGTTTCCTTTTTAAGGTTTGGTAGCTTATGATGATAATAATAATAATAATGTACATTTATCATGCGCCCATCAACACCCTGAGCGCTCTCATGATACATATTAACCTAAATATGATATTTTATACACATGTAGAGCATAGTCCTACCAAAACAATTTGCATAAAGTATTATACAAAACAACAACAACAACAACAACAAAAAACGCACTACACACTCACACACACATAAACACACACACACACACACACACACACACACACACACACACACACACACACACACACGCACACACACACACGCACACACACACACACACACACACACACACACACGCACACACACACACACACACACACACACACACATACACACACACACACACACACACACACGCACACACAGACACACACACACACACGCACACACACACACACACACACACACACACACACACACACGCACACACACAGACACACACACACACACACACATAACACACACACACACAAACACACACACACACACACACACACACACACACACACACACACACACACACACACACACACACACACACACACACTGACTGTAGCAGAAACTGGGTACTGATATTAGGATGGAAATACTGTGAGAAGAGGAAGGTTTTCAGTTTGGCTTTAAAAGATGACAGGGTTGAGCAGTGTCTAAGGTCTTGTGGGAATGAATTCCAAATGTGGGGTCCAAAGCAAGAGAAGGTGCGAAAGCCATGGTCTTGCGTTTGTATTGTTGGATTTCCAGCATACAGGTGTCAGAAGAAGAGCGTAGTGTACAAGATGGAATGTAGACATGCAGCAGTTCAGAGAGGTAAGCAGGACCAGAACCACCTATAGCACTGAAACATATACAAGCGACTATATACTTAATACGTTGTGAAATGGAAGCCAGTGCAGTTTTTCCAGGAGAGGTGTTGAGTGGTGGTGATTTGTTTCCTCTTTTAGGTTTGGCAGCATATGACGTTAGTAAGTAAACATGGTGCTTAACGTCCACAGAAACCATAAGGCTTATTAGGGACGGGTAGAATGGGGGAAGAATGACCTGCATTAAGATAGGCAGCGATGAGAGCCGTTTTAATGTTTCATTAATGTGAGGGACAAAGTCACAAAACCGTGTCCACAAACCACAACTTTTGAAGAGAAAGGAGAGCCGAAGCGGTATCGAACCGAGGTCCTTCCGCTTACCAGCCTAACGCCTTACCACTAGGCCAAACCGGCTCACGTTTTGATTGATGACCGCTTATATAGCGCTGTTTCTCCGCTCTCTTGAGCAGACTCAGTGCGCTCGCCTGTGGTTCTACATGAGAGACTAGCTTTATAGCGCGTTTTTTGAATATCCACCGAAGTGGTGTACTTACAGCACTGCACCTGCACTTTTGCAGAATGACCGGGATTTTTTACGTGCTACTGCGGTAAGACGGGGTGGAACGGATACCGAAATAAGAGTCAGCACAGAAAGTCGACCCTGGAGAAGAAAATTCTCCCGCCGCTCCAGCAAGGATTTGAACCCTCAATCTTTCAATCACGAGTCCGGCGCTCTAACCACTGAGCTATCCCCGCCCCCGTTGTTTCCTGTTTTAGGTTTGGTAGCTTTTGACATGAATTGTTTCCTATTTCAGGAGTGATTAATTTGTTTCCTGTTTTAGGAGTGATTTGTTTCCTGTTTTAGGTTTGGTAGCTTATGACATTTGTTTCTTGTTTTAGGAGTGATTTGTTTCCTGTTTTAGGAGTGGTTTGTTTCCTGTTTTAGTTTTGGTAGCTTATGAAGTGGTTTGTTTCCTGTTTTAGGAGTGGTTTGTTTCCTGTTTTAGTTTTGGTAGCTTATGAAGTGGTTTGTTTCCTGTTTTAGGAGTGGTTTGTTTCCTTTTT
>OY757551.1:1970170-1983490 GCA_963584105.1 Alviniconcha strummeri | reverse complement strand
GACATCTCTCTGTGCCCTGTGTAAAATATGCGTTAACTCCTTAGTGACGACATCTCTCTATGCCCTGTATAAATGTTCGTTAATTCCTTAGTGTCGAAACCTCTCTATGCCCTGTGTAAATGTTCGTTGATTCCTTAGTGTCGTAACCTCTCTATGCCCTGTGTAAATGTTCGTTGATTCCTTAGTGTCGACATCTCTCTATGCCCTGTGTAAATGTTCGTTAATTCCTTAGTGTCGACATCTCTCTATGCCCTGTGTAAATGTCCGTTGATTCCTTAGTGTGGACGTCCGTCTGTGCCCTGTGTACGTTAATTCATTCTCGAAAGACGTGGTTGTGGCGGGTTCTGTGCAGAGAAATCCTACTCCTGAACGCTACTGGTGTCCTGATCACACAAGTGGACATCCCCATGGGTCGTTTCCAGGACATATACGTCATTGGTACCGACTACACCAGTCGTGAAGGTGGACAACGCTCAGTATGTGAGTGCGTGTATGGATGTGTCTCTCGATGTGTGCTGTGTGTCACCCACACGTTAAGCGTTTCGTAAGCGATGTCTTTCCACGGTGGCGCAGCGGACAGAAACTAAGCGCTGCCGAACTGTGTTCGATTTTCGATCAGATAATTAGTGGAAGATTTGCTCCGTCTCCATGAACTGTATGACAGGCATGAAAACCCCCACAACTGACGTCCAGCGATAAAGATTAAATGAAAAACAGAAAGAAAGCGAAAACCGCATAACATGGTGGGGGTGGGGCAGGGGGGGGGGGGGGGGACACAACCAAAATCAGACCAGTAGCGTATGCATTTAATTTTTCGTCAGTTAACTGTGAAAAGGGGCTTACCCCGCAAACTGGTATGCTGTCCCAGTCCTGTAATACTAAATACGCGTTCTTTTTAATATTGTATGTGTTTGGGCCACAGGACGTGGGTTTGGAGGAAGACGCCTCCCACACAGGTTACTGTCTGTATTTGATCAGACAGGCTGCAGGTAGGTTAAAAAGGTCGCGACTGTCTCACTCACCGTCGTCTTCTGTGTTTGATGAGGCGGGTTGCAGGTAGGTTAAAAAGGTCGCCACCTTCCCACTGACCGTCGTCTTCTGTCTGATCAGACAGGTTGCAGGTAGGTTAAAAAGGTCGCCACTTTCCCACTGACCGTCGTCTTACCTTTTTGTCTGATGCAGCAAGTGACAGAGAGGCTAAAGGTCAAGGACATCGCCAATCACTGTTGTTGTCTTCTCTCTCTGTCTGCTGCAGAAGGTTACAGGTAGTCTAAAGGTCAAGGCTGTTGCCACGACACAACTGCTGCTTTTTCTCGGTGTCTGCTACTGGAGGTTATAGTAAGTTTAAAGGTCAAGGCTGTTACCACGTCAGTCGCTTTCGGCTGCTCATGCACACCGTTACAGACAAGCTAAAGGAGTGGAGGTCTCCGTCGTTGTGGGAGGTGACTATGGCAAATCCTGCCCCGGCAAGTCATTACTGAGATCAGTCTGCTTCTTCGATTACTGCAGTTAAATGTCTAACAAGCGCTACCTTGTGTTCAGACCGAAAAACAAATTGTCTGCGTGTTGCCTGTCCGCGGATGGATCGAGCGGTGACGGGGAGGGGGCGGTGGCGGGGTGGGGGGGGGCCAGGGGGGGCGGGGGAGGGGCGCTGGCAACGGGGGGAGGGGGCGGAGGGCAGGGGGGGGTAACAAAAGGTGGTGGTAGTGGAGGGAGACAGACCGACAAACATAAGTGTTAAACAGTACCTGGAAAGGATTGTGAACGAAGATACTGATGATAACCATGACGATAGATGACGAGGAAAAAATTGACACTTGATTTAACGTTGCTGTTAGACGACTAGCTGTAATGATGATGACGGCGATAACATACAATACTGATTGTAATGCCCTTGGTGGTGAAAATAACATGCAATATTGATTCTAATGCGCTTGGCGATGAAAACAACATGCAGTACTGACTGCAATGCCCTTGGTGATGAAAATAACATGCAATACCGATTGTACTGCCCTTGGTGATGGAAATAAATTGCAATACTGATTGTAATGCCCTTGGTAATGAAAATAGCTTGCAATACTGATTGTAATGCCCTTGATGATGAGCATAACGCCAACAACGCCAAAGCTATTAGAGGAGAATTATCACGGTGACAACGATACTAAACAACGCCATTGCTACGGAGATGATAATGACGAAGAGGATTATCAAAATGATGATGATCACTATGCCTATGATGAGCATCACGATGAAGACGACGACGGCAATGAATGCTGAGTGAAGGAGGCTGGTGGTGGTTGTTCAGCAGCTGAGGAGCCGTCTCTGGTGTGCACGGAGGCTGACGAGGGCGCCATCTACCGGCTGGGTCTGGACACGATGCACCTGACCCCGCTGCATGTGACAGAGGGGGACCTGCCGCCCTTCGCCATCCACTACCACGACGGCAGCCTGTACTGGACTGACGTCGAGGCTCTCCACGTCGCCAGTCTCAACGGCAGCGACTACCGCACCCTCGTCACCTTTCCTGCCGGTCAGTGGCCTTTGGTTTGATTTTCCTAAAGGGATTGACCGTCTCTGTGGGCGTTTGTCCTAAAGGGACTGACCGTCTCTTTCAGTGTTCGTCCTAAATTGACTGACTGTCTTTGTGAGTGTTTGACCAAAATTGACTTACTGTCTCTGTGAGTGTTTGTCCAAAAGTGACTGACTGTTTCTGTGAGTGTTTGTCGACCAAAATTGACTTACTGTCTCTGTGAGTGTTTGTCCAAAAGTGACTGACTGTTTCTGTGAGTGTTTGTCGACCAAAATTGACTTACTGTCTCTGTGAGTGTTTGTCCAAAAGTGACTGACTGTTTCTGTGAGTGTTTGTCCTACAGTGACTGATTGTTTCTGTGAATGTTTGTCCAAAAGTGACTGTCTCTGTGAGTGTTTGTCCTAAAGTGACTAACTGTCTCTGTGAGTGTTTGTCCTGAAGTGGCTGACTGTCTCTGTGAGTGTTTGTGCTAAAGTGGCTGACTGTCTCTGTGAGTGTTTGTCCTGAAGTGGCTGACTGTCTCTGTGAGTGTTTGTGCTAAAGTGGCTGACTGTCTCTGTGAGTGTTTGTCCTAAAGTGACTGTCTCTGTGAGTGTTTGTCCTGAATGGACTGACCATTTCTGTGGCTGTTTTGTCCTAAACTTCCTGAACGTTTTTTGTCTCAAAGAGACTGAGGCTCTCTTGAGCAGTTTTGTCCTGACGGGACTGGCTGTCTTGGTGAGTAGTTTTGTCCTGAAGGGACTGGCTGTCTTGGTGAGTAGTTTTGTCCTGACGGGACTGGCTGTCTTGGTGAGTAGTTTTGTCCTGACGGGACTGGCTGTCTTGGTGAGCTTTGTCTCCACAGACCGCCTCTGTGAGCGTTTCGTTCTAAAAGAACCGACTACCTCTGTGAATGTTTCGTTCTAAAAGAACCGACTACCTCTGTGAATGTTTCGTTCTAAAAGAACCGACCGCCTCTGCCATTCTTTTGTCTCAAACGGATATACCGCCTCCGTAATGGCCTAATGCACTAGCGCTGTCTGGGTGGTTTGTCCTAAGGGACAGGTGGTCTGTCCGAGTATATCGTACTAAAGTGACGGACAACCTCTGTGAGCGCTTTGTCCTAAATCGATGGACAGCCTCTACTTGTCCTAAATCGATGGACAGCCTCTATTTGTCCTAAATCGATGGACAGCCTCTATTTGTCCTAAAGCGATGGACAGGCTCTATTTGTCCTAAAGCGATGGACAGCTAGTTGTCTTAAAGCGACGGACAGCTAGTTGTCCTAAAGCGATGGACGCCTCTATTTGTCCTAAAGCGACGGACAGCTAGTTGTCCTAAAGCGACGGACAGCCTCCATTTGTCCTAAAGCGACAGACGACCTCTGTGAGTGCTTTGTCCTAGTGCAATGGACAGCCTCTGTGAGTGCTTTGTCGTGAAGGGGACTGACCGCCTCGCTGACCGCTTTGTCCAACCAAGATGCGACATGCATAGTTGCCGTGAGGTGTTTGAGTCGGTGACCCTGTTGCCCTCACAGGCACCACAAGCCGGGGAGTGGCCGTGGACCCAGAGTCAGGCCGTGTCTTCTACACCCTCGCCGGGGACAACGCCACCATCGCCGGGGACAACGCCGCCATCGCCGTCCTCGACCTTCCCGACTACACAGAGACTGTGCTCGTCAGCTCGGGACTCGGTCAGCCTCACGCCATCGCACTCCATCCCGACCTCAGGTGATGCTGACAGCCAGGGAAGCAAAGGACACACAGAGTTGTCGCTGCCATTATCATGCACAGAGACACACCCGTCACCACCATGCCCATCACTGTCACATACACATACATAAACAGGGTGGTGCTTGTTTCAAGGTATGTTCAAACGAGGTGTGCATGTTTCAGGGTGGTTCTCAAACAGGGTGGTGCATGTTCCAGTGTATATTCAAACAGATTTTCAAACAGGATGGTGCATGTTTCAGGTTGATGTTCAGACAGGGTGGTGCATGTTTCAGGGTGGTGCATGTTTCAGGGTGATGTTTAGACAGGATGGTGCATGTTTCAGGATGCTGCATGTTTCAGGGTGGTGCATGTTTCAGTCTGATGTTCAGACAGGGTGATGCATGTTTCAAGGTGTTGCATGTTTCAAGGTGATGCATGTTTCAAGGTGGTGTATGTTTCAGAGTGATGTTCAGACAGTGTGGTGTATGTTTCAGGGTGGTGCATGTTTCAGGGTGATGTTCAAACAAGGTTGTGAATGTTTCAGGGTCATGTTCAAACAGGGTGGTGCAAGTTTCAGGGTGATATTCAAACAGGGTGGTGCATGTTTTTCCGGGTGGTGTTCAAACAAGATGGTGTATGTTTCAGGGTGATGTTCAAAACGGGTGGTGCGTGTTTCAGGGTGATGTTCAAAACGGGTGGTGCATGTTTCAGGGTGATGTTCAAAACGGGTGGTGCATGTTTCAGGGTGATGTTCAAAACGGGTGGTGCAAGTTTCAGGGTGATGTTCAAAACGGGTGGTGCATGTTTCAGGGTGATGTTCAAAACGGGTGGTGCATGTTTCAGGGTGATGTTCAAAACGGGTGGTGCATGTTTCAGGGTGATGTACCAGCATGGTGGTCTATATTTCAGGGTAATGTTCAGAAAGGGTGATGTTCAAACCGGGTGGTTTATGTTTCAGGGTGGTGCACGTTTCAGGGTAATGTTCAAACAGGGTGGTGCATTTTTCAGGGTGATGTTCAATCAGGGTGGTGCATGTTTCAGGGTGATGTTCAGACGAGGTGGTGCATGTTTCAGGGTGATGTTGAGACAGGGTGGTGCATGTTTCAGGTTGATGTTCAAACAGGGTGGTGCATGTTTCAGGGTGATGTTCAAACAGGGTGGTGCATGTTTCAGGGTGGTGTTTAAACAGGGTGGTGCATGTTTCAGGGTGGTGTTCTGGACGGACTCTGGGGCCAGCCCAAGGATCGAGCGAGTTGACTACGACGGCAACGGCAGAAAAGCCATCGTCACCACCAACATCGCTTCGACCTTCGGCCTCGCCGTCGACCTGCACAGTCAGTGTTGTCTGGGAAGGGCTTGCTTTTCACGTCAATGCGGAGGAGCTTGGCACATGAATGGGGGGGGGGGGGGGGGTTGTCACATGGATGTGGGGCGGGGGGGGAACTTGTCACGTGAATGGGGAAGGGTGGGGGGGAGGTTGTCACATGGATGTGGGGCGGGGGGGGGGGAAGGGGCAGTACTTGTCATGTGAATAGGGAGAGAGCTTGTCACGGGAATGGGGTGGAGCTTGTCAAGTGACTAGGGGGGTGGGGAGGACACAGAGGAACCTAGTGACAGAAAGGTCATTTGTATAGCGGTTACTGTACCGGTCTGACACGTAGCAGGTCATGTGCTCAAAATGATCCACCGCTAGATTCTTGAGGAAAGCCTACATCGACAACCGACCTACGCGATCGCTCTCTCTAGTCTGCACTGCATGCACACCTACCTCCTCATACTCTCAAACCTTAAGTACACACACACGTACACCCTTCACACACTCAAGTCTTGACTGTATACCCCCTTCACACTCTCAAGTCTTGACTGTATACCCCCTTCACACTCTCAAGTCTTGACTGTATACCCCCTTCACACTCTCAAGTCTTGACTGTATACCCCCTTCACACACTCAAGTCTTGACTGTATACCCCCTTCACACTCTCAAGTCTTGACTGTATACCCTCTTCACTCTCTCGTCTTGACTGTATACCCCCTTCACACTCTCAAGTCTTGACTGTATACCCCCTTCACACTCTCAAGTCTTGACTGTATACCCCCTTCACACTCTCAAGTCTTGACTGTATACCCCCTTCACACTCTCAAGTCTTGACTGTATACCTCTTTCCTCCCCACCCCCCACCCACCCCACCCCACCCCCCACACACACTCTCTCTCACAAGTCTTGGCGGCACACCTACCACCCTCACACTTTCCTGTTTTGACTACATATCTACCACCTCACACTCTCAAGTCTTCACTGTACACTCCTTTCACACTCTCAAGTACTGACTAAACACCTACCCCCACCCCTATCCCCCACGCACACTCTCTCTGCCTCAAGTCTTAGCAGCACACTTACCCCACTCACTCTCAGGTCCTGACTAAACACCTACCCCCCCACCCCCACCCCCACTCTCAAGTCCTGACTAAACACCCCCCACCCCCCTCTCAAATCCTGACTAAACACCTACCCCCTCACACTATCAGGTCCTGACTAAACACCTACCCCACTCACACTCTCAAGTCCTGACTAAATACCTACCCCACTCACGCTATCAGGTCCTGACTAAACACCTACCCCCTCACACTCTCAAGTCCTGACTAAACACATCCCCTCCCACCCCACTTTCAAATCTTAACTAAACACCTACCCCCTCACGCTCTCAAGTCCTGACTAAACACCTATCCCCTCGCTCTGAAGTCCTAACTAAACACCTACCCTCCCCACGCTCTCAAAAACAGTTTAAATTAGCAAAGTGCATGATTTTGATCTTGACTGGATATATGCGACAAGTCACTGAAAGCGAGAAAAATGACATGGTCCATCACTCAAAATATACTTTGTTTTAATATTCAGGTCATAATACTATGTGTCTCATAAACAAGTCATAATGCTATGTGTCTGATAAACAAGTCATAATGCTATGTGTCTCATGGACGGAAAGGAGATGCGTTCAAAGCATAACCATAAGTCATAGTAAGTCATCGTACATTTTGTACTCATGTGACCGTACTCGAAAATAGATCATAACCATAAATGAAACGACAGCGGCTTATCGCCCCCCCCCCCCCCCCCCCCCCCACTCTGCACTCCCCTCGCCATTCCTCAGACCAGCTCCTGTTCTGGACGAACTCTGGAGGCGAGGAGATCAGCAGGATCGAGCGGTCCGACCTGCTGGGCAACGGTCGTCGGGTGATCTTCTCGCGACCAGCGGCCGGCTCCCAACTGGCCGCCCTGGCCTTCTACAACAACCAGTTCTTCGTCTCCGACCTGCTGACACGGTGAGGCCGCCCCGCGACAGCTGGCTTGTCCACGCTTCCCTGGGGTTCTTTCTTCTTCTTTACCTCACAGATTCCTAATTCCGCAGATAGTCCTTGGTGTGTGGGGGTGGGGGGGGGGAAGGGGAGGGGGATATGGAGTTTATGTAAATGACGTACCTTGCTCACCCGTGTTGCTGACTTGGCTCACCCGGTTTTCTGATTTGCTCACCCGTGCTGACTTGGTTCACCTGGATTTCTGATTTGCTCACCCGTGCTGACTTGGCTCACCCGTGTTGACTCGGCTCACCCGTGCTGACTTGGCTCACCCGTGTTGACTCGGCTCACCCATGTTGACTTGGTTCACCCGTGCTGACTCGGCTCACCCGTGCTGACTTGGCTCACCCGTGTTGACTCGGCTCACCCGTGCTGACTCGGCTCACCCGTGCTGACTCGGCTCACCCGTGTTGACTCGGCTCACCCGTGCTGACTTGGCTCATCCGTGTTGACTCGGCTCACCCGTGTTGCTGACTTGGCCATGCTGCTGACTTGGCCATGTTGCTGACTTGCTCACCCGTGTTGACTTGGCTCACCCGTGTTGACTTGGCTCACCCGTGTTGACTTGGCTCACCCGTGTTGCTGACTGCAGCAAGCTTCCAGAGAAGGTGGCAGCTCCACTCATCTCCTGCTTCCTTCCTTTCTTGTCTTTCACGCGAGTAAATGCAGGGTAGATAACTCTACGGAGACTATTACCTGGGCGGAGTTCATCTACTGTGAAAGCCACAGCACAAGTAGACGTAATAGAATATAAACTTAAACCGCAACTAAAACGAACTAAACAAATGACTATTACAGTAACTGTCACGTTAAACATACAACGTTGACAGACATAACCACAAATAATTGTCACAAAAGCTAAACGGGACACACCTCACATAAAAGTGGCCTGCAAAAATATACATATTCCTGAGTAAGCATTTCAGCTTACGCATAGTTCAGGAGCTGTGTGAGAATCGAGGTGGCCGTCCTGGGCTGTCCGTCCTAACGAGCCTTCTGGTTTCCGTGGACGTAAAGCTATAATGAACCATGCTTCGGTATTGGTCTCAGCTTGTCCCTAATATGTCATCTGACAATACTACCTACCTACCTACCTTCAGTTTATATCCGAGGACATGAAGCACCACATCATCAGTATAGTTGGGTCAGCCGGTGTGGCCTAGCGGTAAGGCGGTAGGCTGGTAAGCAGAATGACCTCGCATCGAATCTGCTTCGGCTTTCCTTTCTCTTCAAAGGTTGTGGTCTGTGGACACTGTCTTGTGACTTTGTCCCTCACAATTATGAAACATTAAAATGGCTCTCATCGCTACCATCCTTAATGCAGGAATCATTCTGGTGATGACAGTGTAGGATAGGTATATAATCTCCCTCTTCCCCCACCTCCATACCCCCTTCTCCCCGTCCCTAATAAGCCTTGTGGTTTTTGTGGATGTTAAGCACCATGTTTACTTACTATTTCAGTTGGGTTATCTTATCTTAATCAGTTTTTTGTTTGTTTGTTGTTGTTTTCTGTATGTGTGCTTGTGTGTGTGTGTGTGTGTGTGTGTGTGTGTGTGTGTGTGTGTGTGTGTGTGTGTGTGTGTGTGTGTGTGTGTGTGTGTGTGTGTGTGTGTGTGCTTTTTCCTAGGACAAGAACTGTTTATTATGGGTGTCTTTCCATGCCCTGTGTAAATATTCGTTAATTCCTTAGTGTCCACATCTCTCTATGCCCTGTGTAAATGTTCCTTGATTCCTTAGTGTCGAAACCTCTCTATGCCCTGTGTAAATGTCCGTTGATTCCTTAGTGTCGACATCTCTCTATGCCCTGTGTAAATGTTCGTTAATTCCTTAGTGTCGACATCTCTCTATGCTTTGTGTAAATGTTCGTTAATTCCTTAGTGTCGAAAACTCTCTATGCCCTGTGTAAATGTCCGTTGATTCCTTAGTGTCGACATATCTCTATGCCCTGTGTAAATATCCGTTGATTCCTTAGTGTGGACGTCAGTCTGTGCCCTGTGTAAATGTCCGTTGATTCCTTAGTGTCGACGTCAGTCTGTGCCCTGTGTAAATGTCCGTTGATTCCTTAGTGTCGACGTCAGTCTGTGCCCTGTGTAAATGTCCGTTGATTCCTTAGTGTCGACGTCAGTCTGTGCCCTGTGTACGTTAATTCATTCTCGAAAGACGTGGTTGTGGCGGGTTCTGTGCAGAGAAATCCTACTCCTGAACGCTACTGGTGTCCTGATCACACAAGTGGACATCCCCATGGTCGTTTCCAGGACATATACGTCATTGGTACCAGCCCACACCAGTCCTGAAGGTGGACAACACTCTGTATGTGAGTGCGTGTGTGCGTGCGTGTATGAATGTGTCTCTCCGTGTGTGCTGTGTGTGACCCACACGTTAAACGTTTCGTAAGCGATGTCTTTCCACGGTGGCGCAGCGGACAGAAACTAAGCGCTGCCGAAATGTGTTCGATTTTCGAGTCAGATGGTTAGTGGAAGATTCTGCTCCGTCCCCATGAACTGTATCACAGGCATGAAGACCCCCCATAAATGACGTCCAGCGATAAGGATAAAAGGAAAAACGGAAAGAAAGCAAAAACCGCATAACATGGAGGGGGAGGAACAACCAAAATCAGACCAGTAGCGCATGCATTTCATTTTTCGTCAGTTAACTGTGAAAAGGGGCTTACCCCGCAAACTGGTATGCTGTCCCCAGTCCTGTAATACTAAATACGCGTTCTTTTTAATATTGTATGTGTTTAGACCACAGGACGTGGGTTTGGAGGAAGACTCCTTCCACGCAGGGTACTGTTCTGCAGTTGTCTGTAAATTTTTGAACAGCTTTCAGCCTGAAGTCTTTCTGAGAGTCCAGAGCAGCTTTCAGCCTGAACTCTCTTTTATGTCCAAAGACATTCTGCGGCGAGAACTATCTGAGTAGCTTTTATATCCTTATATCGGTCTGTCAGCTGGTGCCTCTTGTCGTAGTGTTCAGCATAAGCCTGACTTGGCTGAGTCCTGTCATGAGTATTGTGTCCTGTGACTCCGCTGAGTTCTGTCATGAATACTGTGTCTTGTGACTCAACTGAGTTATGTCATGAGTACTGTGTCCTGTGACTAAACTGAGCACTGTCGTGATTACTGTGTCTTGTGACTCAACTGAGTCCTGTCATGAGTTCTGTGTCATGTGACTCAACTAAGCACTGTAATGAGTATTGTGTCCTGTGACTCAGTTGAGTACTTTCATAAGTACAGTGTCCTGTGATTCGATTGAGTCCTGTCATGACTACTGTGACCTGTGATTCAATTGAGTCCTGTCATGAGTACTGTGTCCTGTGACAACTGAGTACTGTCATGAATACTGTGACCTGTGACTCAGCTGAGTCCTGTCATGAGTACTGTACCACGTGACTCATCTGAGTTCTGTCATGAGTACTGTGTCCTGTGAGTCTCTGTCCTGCTGTAAGCACTGTGACCTGTGAGTGTCTGTCCTGCTATAAGTCCTGTGACTTGTGAGTCTCTGTCCTGCTGGAAGTCTTGTGACCTGTGAGTGTCTGTCCTGCTGGAAGTCCTGTGCCCTGTGAGTGTCTGTCCTGCTGGAAGTCCTGTGACCCGTAAGTGTCTGTCCTGCTGGAAGTCTTGTGCCCTGTGAGTGTCTGTCCTGCTGGAAGTCCTGTGCCCTGTGAGGTGTCTGTCCTGCTGGAAGTCCTGTGCCCTGTGAGTCTCTGTCCTGCTGGAAGTCCTGTGACCCGTGAGTGTCTGTCTGCTGAAAGTCCTGTGCCCTGTGAGTGTCTGTCCTGCTGGAAGTCCAGTGCCTTGTGAGTGTCTGTCCTGGAAGTCCTGTGCCCTGTGAGTGTCTGTCCTGCTGGAAGTCCTGTGACCCGTGAGTCTCTGTCCTGCTGGAAGTCCTGTGCCCTGTGAGTCTCTGTCCTGTTGGAAGTCCTGTGCCCTGTGAGTCTCTGTCCTGCTGGAAGTCCTGTGCCCCGTGAGTGTCTGTCCTGCTGGAAGTCCTGTGCCCCGTGAGTGTCTGTCCTGCTGGAAGTCCTGTGCCCTGTGAGTGTCTGTCCTGCTGGAAGTCCTGTGCCCAGTAACTCCATGCAGTGGCGTAGCGTAAGGACGACGTTGTTCTCTCGCAGCTCGGCTCGACAGACCGGGTTCTGGTGACGTTGGCGCCGCGGTGGGTGGGGCGATGGCGGCACTGGCTGCACTGGCGGCTGTGGCCGCAGCGTTGTGGATCGCCTACAGCAAGTTCAGGAAGAAAAGTTTCTCCGGTCTCAGCGCTGGAGTCGACGGCAAAAGGTGCGGAATTTTGCGCCAACCTTTGTTGGATCGTTGTTTGCGGGAGGTTCTGTTTTTTCTGTGCTTCGCATGTTGGCTGCAAGCTGTGTCGTGGCCTGCTAGTTGCATCGCTGCTAGCTATGTCGTTGTCCGCTGGTTATGTCCTGGTCTGCTAGTTATGTCGTTGTCCACTAGTTATGTCCTGGTCTGCTTGCTGTGTCGTTGTCTGTGTCGTTGTCTGCTTACCCGTGTCGTTGTTTGCATGCTGTCGTTGTCTGCTTGCTGTGTCGTTGTCTGCTTGCCCTGTCGTTGTCTGCTTGCCCTGTCGTTGTCTGCTTGCCCCTGTCGTTGTCTGCTTGCCCTGTCGTTGGCTGTGTAATTGCCTGCTTGCCGTGTCGTTGTCTGCTTGCTGTGTCTTTGTCTATTTGCTGTGTCGTCTGGTTGCTTGCTGCGTCATTGTCTGCATGCTGTGTCGTTGTCATTGTCTGCTTGCTGTGTCGTTGTGTGCTTGCTGTTGTTGTCGTTGTGTGCTTGCTGTCGTTGTCATTGTCTGTTTGCTGTGTCGTTGTCTGGTTACTGTGTCATTGTCTGCTTGCTGTGTCGTCGTCTGGTTACTGTGTCGTTGTCGTTCTCTGCTTGCTGTGTCGTCGTCTGCTTGCTGTCTCGTTGTCTGGTTACTGTGTCGTTGTCATTGTCTGCTTGCTGTCTTTGTCTGCTTGCTGTCGTCATTGTCTGCTTGCTGTGTCGTTGTCTGGTTACTGTGTCATTGTCTACTTGCTGTGTCGTTGTCTGGTTACTGTGTCGTTGCCGTTGTCTGTTACTGTGTTGTTGTCGTTGTCTGGTTACTGTGTCGTTGTCTGGTTACTGTGTCGTTGTCTGCTTGCTGTGTCAATTGGTTACTGTGTCGTTGTCGTTGTCTGCTTGATGTGTCATTGTCTGGTTACTCTGTCATTGTCTGGTTACTGTGTCGTTGTCCGGTTACCGTGTCGTTGTCTGCTTGCTATGTCGTTGTCTGGTTACTGTGTCATTGTCTGGTATCTGTGTCGTTGTCTGGTTACTGTGTAGTTGTCTGCTTGCTGTGTCAGTGTCTGGTTACTGTGTCGTTGTCGTTGTCTGCTTGCTGTGTCATTGTCTGGTTACTGTGTCGTTCTCGTTGTCCGCTTGCTGTGTCTCTGAGTCTGCTGAAGCAGGGCTGTGTGCAGATTGATATTACTCCATTTTTATCAAAAAGATGCTCTTTTCTTTTTTGGTTCGACTTCCCCATTAAGTAAGACAGTGACTGCACTGTTCTTGCTCTCTGGCTTGCTTGCGTGTCTGCTTGACTAACGGACAGATCTGAGTTAGTCAGGGAGACGCATGGACGTACTGTACTGGTAAGACAGTGAAGGAACTGTCTGATGTCACTGAGTAGACTGGATCATTGAAGTGTTAATAATTCATTTATCGTACCTATTAAGCTGAAATAACTGCTGAACACTGCTTAAACTCT